>JARYHS010012519.1:196406445-196479592 GCA_031002005.1 Vandiemenella viatica
TTTGTAAAACGAGGTTTCCACTGTGAGTAGATTGGTAACGCGGCGTCTGTAGCAGTCGGAATAAGGCGGCAAATGTGTGTGAAGTAATAATGGCTGTAAGACATGAGGATTGTTAGAATTAACGCCCCTGAGAGGTGATTAAAAATGTAGTTATATATTTGTTCTTGTGATTTTGAAATAGCGTTTACTGAAGAGTTAATATTGTAAAAGCTTGAGAGAAAACTGACTACGAAATATATGTCGTGAATAATACCGAAAGTGGATTTTTGTCAGATCATTAATTTCAAACTGTTCCCATCAATAATTGAAGTTTAATGCTTAGCTATTAAATTTCGTGTAACGTGGGCTTCCGTCAAAGATACCATGACCAAATGGTTTATCAAAATCTACGACGTGCCCGCCCTTGCGGTAACATGTTGAGTAGTTTGCAAATGGTTCAACAAATGTTGTCTAACTTGAATGGAGAGAAGAAGATACGAAGACACCAAGAGCTAAACGTTACAACTTCTTCCAACCGAGTCTGCAAAGAAAAAGTCTACATCAATGGCTCCAGAATCAGCAAAATAAGCAAAATAAGTTGGTTCAATGATTACTTTATGAATTTTTTTCGTGTGGAGTAGGAAAACTGGATTGTTCACTAGAACTATTATTAGATTCTCTCTGCTCTATAGTGACACTATTTGTGGATTTGAAAAGAGGGGGGGGGGGGGGTATTGTTACGGAACAGTACTCCACGCCAGCACTGTTATTATTGGTAATAGGTGTCTATTAAATGTCAAAATCTAACAGTCAATTAAATTTTTAATCAGTATCAAAATAAGAAATGACCCTAGTTACAGCGTTACGTACATAATTTTCCTTTTTGTTGCACTGTTTTTGAAACTATTTGCTTTGTGAAACAAAATTTTTTTTTTTTTAATATCTTAATTCTTGCTTTAACCTGTTAGAATGTTGTACAGCAAGGCTGTCCAATCAGTTTTGGAGATGGCCACAATTCGATTCTAAGTAAAATCCATCAATGAGACCTTCGCAGAGTTTTTTTTTTTTATTACAATCAAAGAGTAAAAGACATCAATGAGACCTTTGCAGAGGTTTTTGAGCTCGGATATTATTACATTGCTCGTGGTTTAATTAATATGATAAATAACAAGTTCACCATACAGTTCACTTAAACTTGCTTTTATTTTCATAAACACGACGTCAAAGATACTGTTTACATCTACATCTACATCTATACTCTGCAATTCACAATTACTGTGGGTGGCAGAGGGTGCTAAGCACCAATCCTATTTTAGAGTATTCCAATCCCGAATAGAACGAGGAAAGAAAGAATACATAAATGTATCAGTACGGCATCTTATCTCTCGAATCTTATCCCTTCTGTCATTGCGACCTAAATAGGTTGGCGGAAGAAGTATTTCGTTGCACTCGTAAATTAGAGATTTTCGCATATTCTCCAACAAATTTAAACGAAAACGACGTCGTCTGTTCGCCAAACAATCCCAGCCTAACCCACGTATCAGCTCTGTGACACTTACATAAGGATTGTAACTAGCGGTCACGAATCGAGCGGCTCTCCTCTGTACTTTCTCTAACGTGTCAATCAATCCCTTGCGATACGGATCCCAAATTGCACAACAGTATTCCAAATGCGGACGCACTAGTGTTTTGTACGCTATTTCCTTTCTATGAGCATTTCAGCTTCTCAAAATACGACCTATAAAACGTAGTTTAGAATTAGCTTCGCCTACGACGGAAGTTATGTGCAAGTCCCATTACATGCATACATACAATGCAGCGATTGTATGCAACGCTTCTTCAACAGACAATACAGTCCTTGACCGTCGTAAACTGAGTCGGTGAAAACAGAAAACTGTTTCTCTGTCTCGGATGTTCGCTTTATATAAGCTACATCGAAATTTCTAGAATGCTTCAAAGGATTCAGACAGATTTTTCTAGAACATTAACAATACTTAAACAATTGAAACATATTATAAACAATCAGAATTAATACATAATCATTTACATTTTACAATCAATACACAATGGTCAGAAATGGAAATTAAAGATACTTAAACACAAAATTATTCACAGAAATCAATTTAAACTGTAGCAAATTGTCCTTTTTACATCATAACTTGCCTTCATACTTGGAATTACAAACATTTAAGCAATTCTCTTGCTTAATTCTATCCTTAAACACATTAAATTGTATTTCTTTACAAAACATTATGTCTATTTACACTGATTTACAGTTAATTGAAAAAAAAAAAAATATACAAGATCGTATTCATCCACACTCTAGCTTTCTACAAATGGTTCACAAAATACAATTCCATTTAATTTTAGGTTTGAGGGATCTTACAATATTCTAGACCGCTGCTGTTGGCGGGCAAATTCAAATGCGCTTCGTGACCCGCGGGCCTGGGGTGGACAACCTTGTTGTATAAATTTTATATAGCATATTTCTGCTTTAAAATAAATAAATAAAATAACATACACGTCACTGTGTATATTTAAGAGTAGTGACGTAAGTATTACACACCTAGAAAAAAAACACATAAAATAAGTAAAAATAAATCGTTGTTGGTAGTTTAAAATCTGTACCGCGTCAGAATTCTACATCCACAAATGTAGTACGAGTTGCGTGCTTTGTCTTTGTTGCTAATGGAAAATTGTTTATTTTGTTCCTACCTGTGCAGCCCACATCGAACACATCCGTGCGGTGGCTGGGGTCGACCACGTGGGACTCGGCGCTGGATACGACGGAATCAACATGTGAGTACGCGGGGAAGTCACTGGTAACTAACAGCTTACTACCAACAACTCATTGCAGCACTTAGACGTGTACTGGCATATCTAAAAGGACTATTAGTAATGATTTCATGTTGTATCTATTCCCTTTTATCGAGCTACTATAAACAATGTATCCGCAGTGAACATTTTATTAATTTTTGTATGCAGTCATGTTACATCATGTTTGAAAACGCTGTTAAGAATTTGTAAGGGCTGATTAATTTCTTTTCATTTGCCATACTTAGGGCTCTCTACAAGTAACTTGTCCTCTCAATTTCATTTGAAAATCACATTGAACTTTCATCAATATATCTACGATCTGCAGATAAAAGAAAGTTAAACTTCTACAGGATATCGGCATGAACCTCCCATAGTTTTTATTATTACTGAATATGTTATTCTATACTCTAAAACTGTAGTACTTTCGGTTAGGTAGATACAAACGATATTAAAAATTAAAAGCTCTCATGACAGAGAGATTTTTAACAGAAACGGTTCACCAAACTAACTGGGAAAGCAAACACGCAAAATTGGTTGCCGCATCACTCGTAAACAAATTTAAATACACAAACAAGGTAAATGAATATCTCCTTAAAAATTCGAAATTCCATGAACTTGTGGTCCTCCGTAATGTCTACTAAAAAATCTCGTTTTATTCTCTGCTCATCGTTGTCATGCTGTTCAGTTGCTTTTATTGTTTCTTTATTCAGTTACGTCATAATCAGTTGGCTTTATAGGGGTAAAGATACTTCCCTCTACGTGGATTTTGAGAGCTATTTAAGAATGTTTATTGCCTTTAAAGGAGATATAAAATTTTACTTTTTTACTTGCTGTTTGGTGTAACAATGATTGTAGATATTTTTCTTTGTCCTATATCCATTGGGATAAGGGGAAAACGAATGAAGGCAAAGTCTCAGTGTCAAAGCCTCAAATCATGTAAATGTACCACAATTTTGGCCTGAATTCAAATAAGACGAATCGAAACTACTCCAATTCTTCTTATATTAACTACCTATTTTATGCAAGGTGACAAATCGTAAGAAAATGCTGTTTATGTGTCACAGCTGTCCACACTAAAAAAAATTTAAGCGTTTTTTATTAAATGCTGCAGACACAATTTGATATTTAATACATAAATTCCATTTGCATTTAGTTTTCGCCATCCGTCAAAGTTACAATTTTCGCCATTTCTTTGGGACTTATGCCTTGTCTTTACCATCATAATATCACTATATTCATGAAACGCAATATTACTGTGTGTGATACGTACACCACTGTTTATGAAAATTGCGACACTAAACAGGAGACATTTTATTATAAGGAAATTTATTCCACAGTTGAGGATCATGACAAATGCTCAGAAAGGCAGATCTTTATATGAATTTAGACCGTAAGAATTCAATATGTTGTAAAGCCGTCACATGCTGCAATCAGATCCTCTTGACGTCGTAGCATGGAATCAAAGAGAGCCTAGATATGCTGCTTGGGAACAAACTGCCACATGGTTTGAAGGAGACTTCGCAAAGCAGCGAGATTGGTTGCAGGAGGCCCGGACGAATAAGTTTCCGACCGACCATTTCCCAGACCTATCTGATGGGTAACATATCAGACGGAGGTGCTGGCATGCTAAGCAGTGGTACCTGTCATTCTTTGAAGAGGGCTTACTCATTCCTCGCCACATGTGGCCTGCCATTGCCGTGCTTAAATGTGGTAAGTGCAGCTGCCTGCAGGAAGGGCAGTTCCTCGGGATCTTATACATCACTGATGTAGCGGTAGGTGATCAGATTGCCCTCACTTAGTAGGATGTAAGATTGCGTATTATAGCCACTGGCACCCCGAAGATTGATTTTGGCATTTGTCAGCTAAGACGTTCAACAGTGCAGTCTGCCTGATCACCACGGTAGCGTCTTACTGGTACGCCGCCATTACTGTAGGATAAGTTGAAGCGGAGGGACTCGTCTAATAGCACTACATTTTGCCACTCAGAACGCCACTGACGGATTAACTTGCCCATTGCAGTCTGAGTAATGGGGTTCCTGCTCAATAGAATCCGACGCATTGCCATGCGTCCCACAAGCCCACTTCTGAGCAGACGGTGTCGAACAATATACACAGATATGTCCACATCCTTATCAGTGCTCGTTGAGCCAACGTAGTGGACGAAACTGTTCTGTCGGTTATAGCCATGCGGACTAGACAGCGATCAACCCGCGCTGTGGTCACAGTGTGAGTCCAGTATCCGACGGTCGCTGTGCACGACCCTCTTCTATCGACTGGTTGCACACACGCATCGCTGGCCTGGTCAAGTTGCAACGACACGGTACGACAACCGGTCTCCCAGTGTCCAATCATTCTGTTACTTTCGAACTAGTTCACTTGCTGATATTTCTCTCTTTGGCGTCGGCGATGCATACCACTTGTTTGAACGTTTCCACTTCATTTGACGGCTGTACACCGACTGAGCTTGGCGTAACACTAGCCTACCAGCTCCCACGAAAGATGGCGCTATTGGGCACGCCATTACTCTGCCACCTTGATCAGTTATTATTGTTCCACTGGTCTACACATCCTCCGATTTTCGAGTGATTCCGACCATCCTTTCTGGGTACTACAATTTTCACAAACACTATCGTCCCTATCACTAATAATGTGAGTGAAAGCGGAATGTAAGATCCTCCAGGCGAATGCAATTATTTGCTGGGATTTAAAAATATTTATAGCCTTTAATTCAGTTCTGACAAGTTTACTTTCATGTCTCTTGATACTATAGAAAACTTCCCTCATTTCAACACCATTAATAAAGCATTTAGGGTAAACTAGACAGATTAGACGGTTAGATTGATTAGATGCTAATCAATATTCGCCTAACAAAAATTTTTCCCAGGTGTTCTGCTGGATAAGTTCTTCTTCCATACACGACGTTTCAACAGCTTCTCCGCTGTCTTCATCAGGTGAACTGAAATTCAGAGTTACTACTGTGCCGACACGTGACCGACTGATGTGTCGTCACATTAGTAACTCGGACTTTCAATTTTTATCAGCAGTACGCCAGGAAAGAATCAATTCTCACAATACTCACATACTTAAGCGGCCTAATTACTCTCCAGACCTCTTTATCTCAATAATGGTACATACATGTTAATTAAGGAATCTGTTGGCGATGTTCCCTGTTCACTTGTGCTCTGTGTACGTTGTCTGCAGCACCCCGCTGGGCCTGGAGGACGTGTCGCGGTACCCCTACCTGCTCGCAGAGCTGATGGCAACAGGAGGGTGGACTGCGGAGGATCTGCAGAAACTCGCTGGCAGGAACCTCATCAGGGTCTTCAGAGAGGTCGAGCAGGTGAGCAGTAGTGGGGTTTAGAACGATTGAACCATTCGTGATGGAAACATGTTACAATTGAGCTAAAAGCTACAAATAGTTTGAAGAGTTGATGTTTTTTAAAAAGTCTTTGTTCTGTTCACAAGCAACTGCATGAAACAAGTGTTTATAGTTTATACTCATTCATCTACCCTACTCTCCAGATTTGTCAGCCTATGATTATTATTTTCTTATACTGAAATTCCACTCTAGAGGCTGTTGAAAATACGGAAGTGATTCTGATACATAATTTTTTGTACATATGACAAGAAGCATTAACGTCATTATTTCGGTCACTGAATCGATGTAGCAAATTGTTCTTTCAATAAAATAAATATTATACACAAATATTTCGTTTCAAGTGGATTCTTCAAAAGCAGATTCATTTTAAATTGTCTTCCTCGTTACATTGTGAATGACAGACAGTGTCCGTTATATGAGTTTGTGTTGCAGAGGTATCCGACAGCCAAGAAGACCTGAAGGAATCTCGAAGATTGGTAGTCGATTGTGCTGATTGTATAAAATGTAAATAGTATTTCAGTAACGATATAACCATATAGAAAAAACTGGTACCTTACAATGCTTCTGCGCAATTGTAAAATGTTGATAAATCGTTCTGTAGCGGTTTTGGTTCTAGACCTGCATAGTTTGCGCGTCATTTTAATTACGTCTATGGTCCGTGGTATGATACCTTCAATGTAGTGAACAGTAACAACAAGGAGCTTCTAAATACAGTGTCATGTGCAATAAACAAACACATTTGCTGAATATATATCACAGAGGCAGGAAGCAGTTTCCTTATTTTGTTTTTAATATTAACACTTTCGTGTATTAAATATAGCAGTGGCAATAATTTTGCAATAAGAACACTTCCAGTTACCAAGTCAGCCAAGTGATTGTTGCAGTAAATTTTCTTTCTAAGTGAAACGAAAGGACAAACCATCCTTTCTTTCATTAATTTTTTGCTTATACGATGGAGTCAAGTACTTTTATTCGGCGATCGGCTAATGGCGAACAACATTTGTGAGTCTGAATATTGTGGGAATCCATAATTTATTGCAATCGGCTGCGAAATTGGCAGAAGATCTGCTAATTAACTAATTTTGACCTTACACGATACAAAATTTCTTCATGTTCTATAGTTTTATGTGAGATTTAATGTGGCATTATCAACTGCAATTCCCCCCTCAAATTCATTAAACTAAATCTGTTGGAACTGCTGATAATAAGTTAGTAGTACTATTGCTCCTCAAAATGATTTTTGTTTTCATGGTATAACATAACCTAAAAATGCCGTACACTTATACAGGTGAAAATATAACTAAATACTGCAGTAAGATTAGATGGCTCAGTGGAAAATACTCCTACGAAATTACGTCCGTTCTTACAGTTGGCTGTTTTGGCAGGTTCGCGACCAGATGGCGGTTGAAGGCGAGCAGCCGATAGAGGAGCACATCCCCGATGATGACGTGCGGGGGCGAACATATTGCCGCCTCCCGCAGACGGACACGTGACAACAGGAGGGGGCGGCGCCCGCCACCGGCCTCGACCCGTGAGCACAGCCGCCCCCGCAACCCAATCCATCAACACAGCGCCATCGTACTCGAGGAACTGGTTTCCACAGAAAGATCAACAAACGTACAAACATATCTCACTCGGTACAGGCCACTCCAAACAGTTCTCACTATTGCTCAACGAGCAAAGACATAAACTTACTATATCTTTTTTTTTTATCTTCGCATCGAATATATTTCATTTCTATTTACTTACATCAAATTTAGGTTTTTCGAAAAGAAATAAACAGATCAATTTAGCCTATCAATTTGTCAGTTTGTAATACAGACGAACTAGCATTACGGATTGTTGTAGGCACACCTTCTGCAAATTTATTATTTAATAAGTATGCCAATGGACCTGTTGTTTGATTTTATTTTTTCTCGGACGCATTTCGCCTCTCGTCGAGGTCTCTTCAGCATGTAATTTTTTTCTGCAGTGTGTTATCAGTTTTTAACTTTTTCGCAGAACGTTTTTGTTTACGTACCGTTTAACTCACCAAGGAGCGCGTCGAACCATCAATTTAAATTTTCCTTATTATTGTTGTTCTTCTTATCTTCCCTCAACATTCTCATCCTATCGCTCTGGGCTTGACGTCTCTCTTGAGTCTATGCATTTCTGAGTTTCAGATTTTTTGCTGTTGGGATATTAGGACCGAGCGTGGCGGTGTAACGGTTAGCGTTCTCGCCTCGCATTTGGGAGGACGGCGGTTCGAATCCCCATCCGGGCAACCATGATTTGGGTTTTCCATGGTTTCCCCAGATCACTCCAGGCAAATGTCGGGATGCTTCCTTCAAAAAGGCCATGGCCGAATTTCTTCCCATTCCTTGCCCCCATCCTTCCCCCCCATCCTTTCCCTTCTCTAAAGACCTCGATGTTAAAAAGAGACGTAAAGCAGTTACAAAAAAAAAAGAAGGGATATTAGGTGCTAATTTATGTCCAGAGATTTTTGTCTATATATACTCCATGTAGATGTCAGTGAGTCTAGGTTGACTTCTGCAAGGTCTTTCTGAGTTTCTACAAGCCCGCTTGCATTTGGTTTGTTGGGTTCCGTTGGTCAGTCGCTAGCCATCCATTCGTAGTTTATGTCCGCAAAATTATGTACGTCTTTTCCGTGCAAAGGAGTTAAATCGTTCGGTCAGTGAATACAGTTCCTTCGAGTTTTTGCGCATCCAGATGCCGCCTTGATTCTTGGAACGAAATTTTTTCTCAGTATCTGTCTTCCCATGTTTTCGATTCGTTTGCTAATAACAGTTAATGACAATGTCTCCTGAACAACAACGGTGTGGTAGTGATGGAGACTGGTGGAAAATGATTTCTTATCGTATTCCAAGTAATTGTATAGGCTCTTTGCAAATTTTTTCTGTACGATATGAACCATAATGCGAGTAACATTTACGTTTATATCTCCGTTCTGTACAAAAGTCAAACCGAGCGTGGTGGTGTAACGGTTAGCGTTCTCACCTCGCATTCGGGAGGACGCCGGTTCGAATCCCCGAACGGGCATCCAGATTTGGGTTTTCCATGGTTTCCCAAATCACTCCAGGCAAATGGCGGGATGCTTCCTTCAAAAGGCCATGGCCGAATTCCTTCCCATTCCTTGCCCCCCATCCTTTTCCGTCTCTAAAGACCTCGCTGTTAGAGAGACGTTAAGCAGATAAAAAAAAAGTAATCTAACGATACGTCGAAGGGGGGCAAAAGGCGTACTAGAATAAATAAAAGCAAACAACAATTTCACAAGCGCACATATAAAAAATAATTAGAATTTTTAGTATGCTATCCTCAAACTTTTTTTCAGGTATTCGACCTATAATACCGTTGTTTAAAACATTGCGGGACGAATGAAACAAAGTGGTGAACTTTTTACACTACTTGCAGCATGATGAATAATTACCTCGATTTGATTACAAATTGGCGTAGAAATTCTGGAATCAGATTTTGCAAATATGTTAAAACACAAAAATAAACTCTTGTCGTAAGTAGAAGCAGGAATTTATTTCGGGACCACAACGGAAATAGAGGTTAGATAAGTAATGATCTTAGCTAAAATACTCCGTACGGAAACAATTTTATTAAGTGTAGTGTTTTAAAGATTATGAAATTCCCTGACGGATAAAGACATTACCGTGTTACGAGAAACGTGAAATTTTGAAATTTGAAATCATGTTATCAAAAACAGTATCTACAGTTTAAGAAACATACACCATATTTTTAAAAATACAAATAATATCTGAAGCATGAAAAGGATGAAAAATGAGTGTTAAAAAATTATACGCCAAATCATATGGCAGACGTTTTCAAAAGTGTGGCAAATACAAGTGACAAGAATGATCGAAATGCATTTTATTCTAAATCTCATTAAAGTACACAGATATATTTATAAATCAAATGTATGTGAAGAACCATGCAGATGTGATAATTAAATGTATTTATTGAACCTGTGATGAGAATAAACGAAATATAAAGTATGTAATTGATTTCTAATATCAAACTTATTTTTATGTGCCTTCACCTTTAAAATAAAACTACCAAGAAGTAATGTGAGCTATGGTTTTTAGGAGCAACACATTAAAATGATCGTCTCAAATCAATGTATCAACTTTCACATAAAAAAGCTATTAATAAATTTCAGAAACAAAATTATGCTACTAAACCTTCAGAAAACTTTTGATGATGTTTGAATAATTCCGTAATTAGACAAATTTACTTTAGAAACAAAAGAAACTTTCAAATTAATTTTGGTTTAGCTACTTTTAAAATATAACACTACAATTGCGTCATAGCTTGTTTAGCATGGTGCAGCTGGTAAATGTTGTCAACTTCCTTCTGAGAAGTTGACAAGTAATTAGCCATGTACACAGTGTAGTTCAGTGATAAATGTCGTATATATTAGAAAAATTAACATGTTTATAATTTCCTAAATGCGTTATAGTTGACGTGTTTTAAAACAGTATTTATTGTTATAACCACCCAAATCTTGATAATAAAATAAAAAATTGTTATAACACTCTGAATACCGCGTAAAGAAATATACAATCTAAATTCATACATGATTTATTTTTCATAGTGAGTTTATTTCTCGATTAGTAAATATATTTAGCCGCATAATCAGTACTCACTAGAAATGCAGGCACAGTTACACATGATTGTGAATATATAAGGATACTTGCTCCACTGTACAGTAGGATTCAAATTTAAACCGTAATTTCAGAGCAGCACTTCAAAAATAAACATATCGGTAACAGCGCCTTGAGCGTGCATACAAGAAGTAATCTACTCTGTTTGTTCAGAACTGAATAGGCACTTTAATCAAGGCGGGAGAAAATTAATCACTGCACAATGTACTTGTAAAGAAAAAATGAATTCATCATATATCTGGGAAGAAATTAAAACACTGTTGTGTTATAAAATGCTTTCGGTGATAATGAAACTGAGCTGTCGAACAAATGTCACTAGAGACATTGTATTTAAGGAACGGAATCTATCTAAACAAATATTTTTATTTTAAAAAAGAGAAATGTCGTAACTTATATTGAATAACAACATTGCGTATATTGTATTGAGATTGGGCAAAAAAAAAAGAAAACAATTTAAATTGGAACGTCTGACATGTTTATTGACAGTGACCATATTTCATTTCTAATCCATGCAAATGCAAATGTTATAGCACTCAACAGTCAATGCGGGGAAGTCATTATTACGATAAGTTACTATTGGTCATATTATTCAAGAGTGTCCGATAAGATCTTATAGTAGTGATTCTGTGGACTTCCTACTGGCAACTCAAGAATCGATAAACTATGTTAATAAACTAGATATATGTCTTTAATCTTGTAACGTTGCAGTGTATATATTTTATTAATGTTCTTAAAAATGTCTAAACTGCCATACGATAAATAAATAAACGATAAGTTATCAGCTAACACACTTTGAAACAAAAAATCTCTACAGTTACGTTTCAGATCCAATGCTATAGACCACAATACATCTGACGTGCTACTTCGACAAGGCAGCAACATTCTTAGGCATAAATTTGGAGTTAAGACTAAATCAAAAGTATGAAAAAAAGTTAATTGAGGTTACTTTAACTTTTTTACGTACGCAAATAAGCTCAAAACATTAACAGAGATTTCCATGCCACAGGCATACGTCCAAAGGATGAATGCCAATTTAAAATTAACATTCTTCAATTACAATGTAGTCTTTACGGGTGTACCGCCGGATAGTGTTGTGGAAACACAATATTTCGACTGCCGGCTCCACCGTATTCTTCAGGTGTAGAGACATCTGCACTGGTCGGCTGACCCACAGATGCTGAGATAGTTCGGGTGCCGCTCTTCCGCGTCCGGCGGCTGCGTGGCCTCGGCGATGGCTTACTATCAGCCAGGCCCGCAACCAACTGGCGGCTGGCTGCCAGTGGGCGTGGCTATGGTTCCTGTTCCAGCCCGAGCTCTTCAATTAGTTTTACGCTGTAGCTTAATCATTTTGTATCGTCCCATCCATTTCGAGAGTTTGCAGTTCCATTAATTTTCAGGAGCTGTGAATTACTTTCCTTCCAATTAAAATAAATAACGTAATGTGTCAGACCAATACAAAAAATATTTTTTAAGAAACTGGTACTGGTAAAATTATTTCACAATAGTTCTATTTAGAATGGGGTGCCATTGTATTATACAATCAAATCGGGAGTGGTTGTAGTATCTAAATATATGTTTGGGAGAGATAATTCACGTAAATCTCAGTATACGAGCTGTTGTCTCGGGTATTAACTTTTGGATACATTTATTAGTCTTAAGAAACACCGTACGTAACGTCACACAACTATACATGACGCCATCCTCCTAGGTCGCAGAACGTGGCAGACCTACCGCAGACCCACTCCGTGTTCACGAGAGGCAGCACGTACACGTCAAGACGACTTGATAACCAGCCAATGAGAAACGCCCGTTCCCCACTTTCAGACCCTAGAGACGATACATGGCCATTGAGATGCGGGGCAGCCCACGATGTAAATTTCTGTAGGGCAGTCCTATTATTAAGCCATAACCGCCATCTCTAGGCAAATTCCACAGATCTAACCTCCGCTGACTCTGGAACTAATAACTACCATTTTGGATCTGATGATCCACTAATTCACTATCGGAAAAGCCTCCGACCTGTGTGGCAATTTTTTTAAATTACTGCCTTGCATCAGTTTTTAAAGTAAATCGACTTAGCCACATATATTGAGATCATTCCAAGGAGCTGCCTACGTCATTGTAACTAAGTAATGCTAAGTCTCTGTTTCCATTCTTAGCTAGATGCTTGGAGATCCGGCTGAATATCTTCAACCTCAGTAGACAGTAAGTAAGTCTTAGGACGGACCTACAATTGGGGTAAGTGTCGCAGTTCGCTTGACTAACACGCGAAATATACCTGAGACATTTCAAGTGAAATATACCGAGGATGTAAAGCTACTGTATCGAACTGAACACCTGCCGATCATATGGCACAGTGAGTTGTAGAGTGGTAATTAATAGGTTAAAACCACTGAAGCTAATCAGGATTTTTCTTCCTAGACGGCGTTATCACGAGTCAGGAAGCAAACACACAAGGAAGTGGAAGTGAACACTGCGGTGCCATTGGTGTATTGCTACATATATTATTAGCTATTTTAAGTAACGCTAGTGTTGTTCATTTACGATAAGGCTATACATACTACTGTAGAGAATACTCATAAAAGAGAAAATTGTGTGCAATTACTGAGGCATTTGAAAAGGATATTCAATATGCCAGATTCGAATGAAGCTAAGTGGCAAAAATCGTCTGCCTATTAGGCACAAAGACATTAAATTATGGATTTCGTATGATTATAATGTAAACATACAATTCATGGTTGAAGAAATAAAATGTAAATATGTTAAAATATCACTTAATAACAAATCCATTTAACCAAGACATATCAGAAGGTAGTGGCAGTGATTATTTTATCATTTCTACTTGAATTAGAGAGATTAAGAAATGGAAACCATTATCATGATATTGTTTAAATACTTTGCGAGGTCAGCTAGATTTGTCTGCGCATCGTGGAATACTATGATATTATAAACGACTTGGCACGGGAGTCATTGGAATATAAAGATAATGTTGTAGTATGTTTAATGCAACCTTGGTGATAGGACCTTGATGGCTTGAGCGATTTGCGTTATCGGCATTATCTACGATTTCGCTAACGATGGATATTTCCTAATGGGAAATCATACACCACATTTACGGGAACACCAACTTTTCTAAAAGAACTCTCAGAACAACGGTGAAGCCAGCCACAATGCTGGGGCCAATAAGGTTTAATATTGCACTCTCGTTGAGTAACTACTTTCAGATCTGCTGGTAAAGAATGTTCTACAATTTACTTCCTAGGCATCATATTAGTGTCTTAGCTTTATGAGGATAGTCCGACTTGCAAACAACAACCGTTTAATTAAAAATAAAAAATACTACAGGCTGTGGGTATTACAGCTGTGGGCAGGCGTATTGAAGGGTGGCTTCGAATGCGTTGTTGCCAAACCGTGCACTTAGCAGCTGAATTCATCTGTTTGCTCGTAGCAACAGTTTTTGCGTTGACGCTCATAGTGGGCAACACAGAACACTTGGAGTTACCATTTTCTAGTGTTAGAAAGAGAGCGCTACGCGAGAATGTTCCCAAGTGCGGCAACAGCGCGCTCTCACCCACCCGCCAATTTCCCTAACCACAGCAAACGTTACATCAAGATGACTACCTGATTGCTGGCATCTTGTTTTTATGCTGAGAAATTTCTTTACTGTAATCAGATAATAGCAACTTGTCAGTGAAATAGTATATGACAACTATGCTTCCTTCAATGTGCTTTGGATGAAAGCATATGCTTTAAAATAAAACTCGGAGTTCTCGTTTATGAATACAATTTCGAGATGTTTCTAGCAACAATTGCATTGAAAAATAAAAGAAAGTAAACATTGCGTTTAACTTTGGTCACTATTCGCGGACACAATGATCCACGAAGTACGAAACTTTCAGTACCGCAGTTCAGCACTCGATAATTATAACCTTTTTATAGAAGCTCTGGAACCCGCAGCCCTCATTTCCATCCCTTTGAGGAAGACCTCCGTTCAGAGGAAGAATGCTCCAACTATTTGGTGGAACACAGATTGTTCTCGACAAGTCGCCCTTCGACGTGCGGCTCTCCGGGAATTTCGTAACCACCCATCTCAGGACTCGTATCTTCGATATCAGCAAGCATCTGCTCGTGCTAAGCGGTTTCTAAAGGCGACTAAGAGACATAACTGGAAAGAATTCTGTTCCTCTTTGAACAGACAGACCAAGATAAAAGATGTATGGAAACGTATAAAAGTACTCCGAAACAGAAACTACATTCCGCGAATGCTCCGACGATACCACTTGGCTGGAGGATTTTGCTGATAGAATAGCTCCACCTTCTCCATGTCCTCCCCCATATAGAAGATTCTAACCATTTTCTGTGCACATTTTTCACCTTCAATGAACTCCGAACGGCACTCAAGAACTCTGCCAATACATCACCAGGCATAGATGATGTTCGCTACCCTATGCTACAGCACCTTCCAGATGAAGCCTTCAAACTTCTCCTTAGTATCGTCAATGAGCTGTGGTCTAAGAAATGCATTCCTGAAGCCTGGACGACACAAATAATAGTTCCTCTTCTGAAGTCTGGAAAAGAACCAGGTGATGCCGCATCCTACCGCGCTATCGCCCTTTCTACATGCATTGGTAAGACGGTCGAAAGAATGATTAAACATCGACTAGAATGGTGGCTAGAATCACGATCCTTGTTACCCAACTCACAAAACGGATTCCGCAAGGGCCGAGGTACCTACGACAACCACGCTACCTTAGTCACGGCGATCCAAGCATCCTATCTGGAAAATAAGTATCTCACTGCATTGTTTTTGGACATATCTGCGGCTTATGATAATGTACGAATACCGATCCTGATGGACAAACTCATCGCACTAGGTCTTCCTCAATATCTTGTGTCTCGCATCTATCAACTTCTGCAAAAAAGACAGTTATATTTTCGGTTCAAACACGTCCTGATTGGACCTCGATGCACCCACCAAGGTCTTCCTCAAGGCGCAGTGCTCAGTCCCCTCCTGTATACAATTTACGTGCGGGAACTGGAGAGCATTCTGCCTCTTGCTGTGAGCATTATTCAGTACGCTGACGACGTTTGCATATTCACCTCAGCGACATCGGTTACGGCAACTAAGTGTCTTCTTCTACAAGCTATACTTAGCTTAATCCAGTGGCTCTTCGAACATGGCCTGGACTTCTCTACAAGTAAATCCTCAGCAGTGATATTTACGAGAAAGAGAATCCACCCCCCCATCTACAACTTCATTTTGGGTCCCCTTAACGTGCTTGTTAAATCTCACGTGAAATTCCTTGGACTGGTATGATTCTCGTCTCACCTGGTCAGCTCACATACAGCAACTTGTCCTAAAATTGGAACAAGTTCTTAATATTTTACGTACGCTGACTCGAGTTTTGTGGGGAGCTCATCCATCTACATTGTTGATACTCTATCGCACCTTTCTCAGATCAAAACTGGATTATGGAAGCACATTCTATTTCAGTGGCAGTAAACGTCTACTAAATAAACTGGATCGCATTCAGTATCAGAGCATTCGTATTTGCCTGGGAGCTATGACATCCACACCTACGAATGCGCTTCTTTTGGAAGCAGCAGAAATGCCCTTTAATGTTCGCTCACAACTCCTGTCAAATAAATTTTTATTGACACGTGCTTATTCCATAAATTCACCAGTTCTCCGGCATCTTATCAACCTACAACAGCTAGTGAAAAAGAGAGGTCGGTGTCTATTTGTCCAAAGGTATCCACTGTTGCAAAGTCTTGAGTACCTATCAACACTCCTCCCTGACCTCCAGCAACAGGAAATGACGACTATATACGAGATACCTTACCAACAATGTGTGACACCTTTGGCAGTAAGCTGCCTACCGGTGTATACACAACCTTGTCAACCAGTTCAACAACTTTGTCAGGAATACTTATCAGTTAGATGGCCATCTTCAGTTCAGATATACACCGATGGGTCAAAGATACCTTTGACAGGTAGGGTAGGCTGTGCATTCTACTGCCCCGAGACACAACACGCTCAGAGGTTCCGCCTACCAGGTCACCTACCAATCTACTCGGCGGAAGCCATTGCCATCAATCAGGCTCTTATATACGCCAGAAGATTTTTACGGCGAAGTGTACTAATACTCACTGATTCACTTAGTGTTCTTCGCTTCTTGGCCATACCCCTTATACTCCAGCGAACTAATACACACAACATCAGCATAGTTCAACAGACTGTAGAACTTAACGCGGTTGCACTGTTAATTATATCTGGATACCCGCGCACTCTGGAATTAGGCATAACCAGTACGTAGATATGTTAACCAAGGAGGCATGTAGCTCGGGCCGAAGCTTAATAACACCCAGCAATACAACTGATTATCATGCAACAATGGTCAGCAATGCATACCACCAATGGACGAGGAGCTGGAATGAATCTAAACAATACAGAGGCCGACAGTACGCTCTAGTTCAGACCTACCCTCCACGAAAACCTTGGTTTTCAAGATGGAATACTCAACGACGGTACATTACTTCTATTATTCGTATGAGATTCCACCATGGCGCCTTCCGTAGTCATCTTTTTCGCATCTAGGCGGTAAACACACCTTACTGCACATGCAACGGACAGGAAATACAGGACCTTAATCACTTATTTTTCAACTGTTCCAATTTTCAATAACAGCAATCAACATTCATCAAGTCTCTTGTGCGAGCACAGCAGCCATTTCCAACTAACATTGCAGTACTACTCGCTACAAATAACAACAGAATCTATTGTATCATCAAGGATTATAACAAAGACAGTGACCTACATATTTAATGTATCTATATATCTGCATATTTTAACATACTATTAATATTATTACCTTGTTACTTTACCAGGCTGACTGTATGGTCTATTCAAGACCTAAGGTCAAATAAATTAATTTAAAAAAAAATATTTTAAATCTGGAAATATGCTACAAGAAAAGAATAATATGGGCTTACGGTTTTACACTTCATCGACGTCGATGTATTAAAGGCAGGAAAGGACTTGGAGAAAAGGAACGGGAAGAGATTTGGCCATGTCCTTCTCATCAACCATCCTGCTGTCACCTGGAATGATTTCGGGAAACCATGGAAAACCGAAATTTGGATTTTTGTTCGACACTACATACTCCAGAATTCGAGGCTACAGCGTTACAGTAAAATAATTTGCTACATTGTGGGCGGACGTTAAATATGTAATTTGCATAGAAGCTTATTTCTCTTTATACTTGATAGTCAATTGTTCTGTTCTGCCTCACAGTTAATTGTAAAGTATCAACAATAATTATCCAGAAAAATTTATTATAACAGACGTGTGTGCGTTAATACTTTGTGCGGGTATTTTGAACTTCCTTGATGTGCTTGAGGATAAATTTTTTTAAAAAATGAGATTTTATTGTTTGAAGTAAGTTTCTCAAATCGCAATTTCCAACAAAAATGTTTGGAAACTTAGATACTATACAAATCATTAAATATTTCGTTCCAGTTTTAAATTCGTCACCTCCTTTTATCCCACACGTTTTACTCTAATTTGACTCTGTATCAGTAACCTAGTCTAGGTTTTGCTAAGTCAATGATATCTTGCCTTATATCATCGTTAAAATGTGCCATGATTTGTGTCCAACACAAAATGAATCGGAGATCATTTACCTATCTTGGAAACACCAGAGGAATCAAAATCCATTTCTGAAAAACCCAACTGCAAACGCTTCCAGAGCCAGTTAATTCGTTCAAATGCATTTATATCTGTTAGGAACGCATTAAACTTTATATTTTGTAGATAGGTTGAAACACTGCTGATGACGTGTCACTAATCATATAGGTTTTTTTTTATTAATTAAAAAAATAGTTTGGTTACATGTTTTAGTATTAGTGTGTGATTTACTTTCAATTAATTGCATCTGATTTATGTTCATTAAATTCAAATTCCACTGAGTATTTCAGGATCCTTAACAAAAAATTGATTATTGAATTGCGAGTAAATAATTTTGCATATGCTCTTTTCAAACTTTGATGACATTGGCAGAATTGTCGTTCTCAAACTCCTGAATCAGATTATGAAATGTAGCACTGAAGGAAAAAAATACATAAAAACCAGGTTTTTGCTTCATTTGCCGTTCACATTATTTTAGTCACAGGACTGCAGTGCAATGAATTATCTTTCTCTATAGTTTTAACTTCTTTGAAATGGTTGTATTATTTATTACGCATTCTTATTATTGAATCACCTTATTAATCCTCGTCAAAGACATTACGTTGAGTTGAATTTCAATGTCATTTTGCTTTCGACATCATTTTCCTTGAATATTATCAAATAATATTCACATTTAATAATCGTCATCAACTCTATTTTTTTTTTTTTTTTTAACTATCAGAATCTCATTTCACGAGAGCAGCATTACTACAAGCAAAGAAAAGGAATATCAGTCAGTTCAAGCCAATTCACTTATCAGAATAAATCAGTTTTTGGGCTTAACATGAAAGAAGGCATTACTTAGGTTATTAACACATTATTTTCATTTCATCTTTTGTTGTGGACCATAACGAAAGAAGTAGAAAAACAAAATAAACTAATTAAACACGGTCGTAAATTTTATTTGCACAATTTGTAACATTTAACGATGATGTCACTTAACATCACTGATAAAAAATAACAACTTTATTTTTAATTAAATTCAAAGCTACTTTATCGTGCTTTAAATTCTGATTGTATCTCTTATTTCCGGCGAAAGTTCTCCTTGTGTGAGAGTTTTACGACTCTCTCTTCTCCGTATAACAGTATTTCTGTAACTAAGAACGTAAATCCTTTTCTTATACGGCTGTAAAAACTTTCAAACAAGAATAAGATCTGACTCAACGTTGAATTCTGGGAAAATGAATCACTGTTTCAAAAAAATAACTGCTTGATAACAATTATTTTCTGGTATAGTCAATAAGATCAGGTCCTTTCACAGTTAATGTATATAAGGTACGTTAGTAAAATTTATGTAATTTGTGATCTATACGCGTATATCGAATTTTCAAAATTGATGAATCTGGTATTGGATTATACATAAATACTCCTTCGACATTCAGCCACTGTCGATTGTATTAAACTACAAATAATTTAATAGAAAATCACAGCACGCTGGGATACTTGACTCTTGTATGTGCTGACCTGCTAACAGACTGACATATTTACCAGTCGAAAGATAATTTCTTGCAGAAGATCATTAATGCTAACAGTTGAGATAGTAAAAGTGACATTGTTTCACAGAGCTAATACCAAACGGAAAAACTGTTTTTGCGAAATGTACATCGTTTCAAAATTTTATTAAATTGGTGCCACTACCAGAAGGTTTCTATCGAAGGTTACGGTATTTTAGTACTGCTCGACTTTTCAAAGACACTAATACAAAAAAAAAAAAAAAAAAACCAAGTGTGACAAGATAAGTTTCGTGCAATGAGTGTTCCATACCCTACGTATTTTCTATATAGGTAGCCTAATCCGATCTTATGTACTACAAACACTTCAAGATGTTGCTGTGCCCTGAGCTAATACTATCGTTAGATTCTATTCAAATTTATTGTTTTATGACATAATAGATCCATTAGAATTTAATTTTCGTTGATTTAAGAGAACTTTCAATAAATTAATATTGTTATATGGCAAAATAACTCCTACCAAAACTGTTTTGCTTGTAACTTATAAACTATGACAGATATATGCATTTGCAGTTTTTTTTTTTGTTTTTTGTTTTTTTTTGAGGAATAGAACATCTGGTCAACACTGAAGACTAATTTGAAATAAATAAAATTGTTTTTGAGGTAGACCTCATTAAAAAAAAAAAGACAATTTTGATACTACGGCAGACATTGGCGTCTTTATTATTATTACTTTTTTTTAATTTAATATTCTGCTTCATGAAGCATTTGTGCCCCACACGTACGATTCCCACCTAGAGCATTATTTCACAAAGTTTCGAAATAGCATTATATTTAATTCAAGATAACGTATCAGCTACGTAAAGTCTAAGACCAAGAGGCCTGTGAGTAACAACTTGACATTTCGACAACGTGGGACAATCATAGGGGCCTTGTTTTCCTTTACAGGTACGAAACTCTACAAAATAGGTTTTCACTCTGATTTTCAGGAGCTGCATAGTCTTTTCTGGACCAGGTTCTGTTATGTTCTACTGTGTTGCAGTACTTTGTGACTATTCACAGTCATTTAGGCTAAAGATCAAGATGTTCCCTTCTTTTCAATGCATAAATTCACGTTATTAAATGTGTACAAAATAAAATGACACTCACTGAATTATTTCAGCTTGTACGAGAGAGGTTGCTGTTTTCTTTGGCCACCTTCCGGTAGGAGGACGCTTTCTGCTGAACACACAGCATGTAACTTGCAGTAAACACCTTGATAGCTCTCCAGTCTGGACTGTTAGCACACCAGTCCTCGGGCCTAGCAGCTAATACAAAGCTTTTAGCTTGAGAGCACTTTCCCTGAAGATCAATGGGGCCGACCCTTACGTCACACCCGTTTCTCAGCCAGCCGATTTCCCGTGATCGATACGCCAGTACAGTAGATAGGTTCAAAGCGTCTGAACACAGTTGAAGACACTCCTCTAAGCAATGATATTTCTTCTGAGAAATGGACAGCCCCTCTCTCTCACTTTCTTTCTTTCTTTTTTTTTTTTTTTTTTTTTTTTTTGGCCAGGAAATTTTCATCACTAAAATGATTTTTGTCGAATATAACAATCAAAACTTGGTACATAGAATCCAACTTAATCTCCTAAAATATTTCTACAGATACTTCAGTTTTATGTACGATTATTTTCCTCTTCTACACCAAACCTTCTCATTGCTGTTTGCGCATATTGGAGCCAAGTAAACATGGGTACTCCTATTTTTCTCCTCCCATCAACTTTCCATTTCGCTACAAGTATTGGTATTCTAATGTCTCCCATTCTTCTTTCAAATCCACACCATTTCATTTGAGATTTCGACGACTGATTCATATTTTATACTATAGTTATTATATAGAAAAATCACGGAATATATTCCACTCTATACCTTCTTGGAATTAATTTCATTTATACATATTTCTCTGTTTCTACGAAATCATTATAATACATAGGAGCTGATTCAAGAATTCATCTATTTCTGCCGGTTTACTTTGTGGAAGTTAAAATTTCGGTTAAAAGAGAGTTTCTTTGATGACTCCAGCGATAGCAAGCATTTTGTGTATTGGCACTACATCTAGGTTAACAAAGAAAAAAATTGGGATTGTCCCCCCTTCACTATCTCCCAAAGCTGAAAGAGGAAGGTAATTTTTTGTCCTGCATGACACGTAGACCGTTGGATTATAACCAAGTCTCAATTCTTTCTCCATCATAATTAATTTCATCGTAATCTCAAGCAGTATGGTGGCCAATGAAATCTTCAGCAAGAAGATGCAAAAACCTTTTCAAATGTCAAATTCGAAATAAGCAGATATTAGTTTACATATGGACGTTACAAATAGTTTATCTGTGAGAAATTGGTTGTTGCTGTAGTCCTTAAGATGGGTCCTAATGTATTTACGATTCTCCCTAGTAAAGGGAGCACTGATCATTGGATCTGCCCAATACAACATTGATATTATGCACCTTGGGACCACAGCTGTTTGCCCCTTTATGGGTTTCCATAGGCTTAAATTGTGGCAGTAATTTTCTTTCGGCAAGTATGTCTTGTTTAGCAATTAAAAGTCTCGAGAAAGGATTTGTTCTCAGACTGTTAGCAAACATAAAGCAGTATTTCATTGTTATTATATGAAAATACAGCACCGTGTATTAGATATGCTGAATTTCTTACACCAGCAAATGACCAAAACTGGCCCTTCTTGAAAATCTTAAAATGCCTCCACGCACGGTTTAGAAAGTGCAAGATCAACTTGCACAGGTGGGAATGCGATGCGAGATTGAACTGTCTTTGCTGCCAATTACCCACCTGCTCATCTGTACAAGTCTGAACTAGCATTGTCTACTCCAGCAGCAATGAGATTCGCTGATTTCTGGCTGAACGACACTGAACACTTAACTTCCAGGCAAAGCAACTCACAGTTTCATTTAACCAGCTTTTTGTAATAGTTTATATAGATCGGGCATAAATAAATTAATCATTGTACCGAACTGTTACTACACACAGCACTCATTCGCTAACGTAACGAGTGTGTACGTGTAACTATTGTAACTAACAACACATTAAAAAGATGTGAGGTCCCTTCGTGTAGCCTATATTGGCTGGACTGATGTTACAAGTGTAACTGGTCCCCTAGCCAGCCGTTTAAAGTGTGGTTACACCTTTTTCTTTCTTTCTTTTTTTAAAGAAAAACGTTTACCTAATAACATCCGTAATAAATCCATTACACGGCCTATACATACACCGAACAGGAGTAGCCCTCCACTTATCACATTTTTAGGACTGATTATTAATTTGTACGACTATTCAAAGGGCGTCAGCTTTATTCTTGCCCATTATAAGGCCGTTTACACAACACAAGTTTACTATTTCAAATACTTAGACTTTATTATCACATTCATCACTGAAAGCGTTACATCAATCCTTCTAGTCTCATTCTTGTTGATTCGTCATCGCCTTGCCCATAGTCGGTTTAGGCGGATATTTTGGGAACATCTGTGAAGATGAAACTGAGTGGTTTCCCATTGCTTTCACCAGTGCGATAGTATTCGTAATTGTTGTTGTAACTGTGGATGACAGTGATAGTGTGCTTGATTTTTTTTTTTTGTCATCATCAGTTTTTCGACCGGCTTGATGCAATCTTCCAACTCTTCCTATCTTGTGCTAACCTCTTCATCTCTACATATTCCCTACAACCCACGTCCTCAATTATCTGCTTCATATTTTCTAGTCTCTGTCTTCCTCTACAGTTCTTACCTTCGACCGTTCCCTCCACCAGCAAATTAACTAATCCAGCATGTCTGAAAATATGACCTACCAGCCTGTCTCTTCTTTCTGTAAGCTTCTTGAACAAACTTCTTTCCTCGCCCATCATTTCCAAAACTCGTTCATTTCTTACTTTGTCCAATTAATTTTCAGCATTCTTCTGTAACACCACATTTCAAATGCTTCAATTTTCCTCCTTTCCGGTATTCTTAAAGTCCATGTTTCGCTACCGTAAAGTGCTGTGCTCCACACAAAGAGTTTTAAAAAGTTTTTTCTAATTCCTAGATAAATATTTGAAACTAAACGATTTCTATTTTTCATGAAGCCTCTTTTTTCTCGTGCTATTCTGCTTTTAACATCATTCTTGCTTCGGCCATCGGTTGTAATTTTGCTTCCTAAGTAACAGAATTCACTTACTTCTCCAATTGCATCCGATCCTATTTTTATTTGCACTTTTGGTGCACAATTTGGTGATTAGGAAGTGTGCACCACCATCCCTACCACCCTGCCGACCAAGTGCTGAAGATAAACATTTCTTCCACCACCAGGACTCGAACCCGCTAACCCCCGTATCAGCGACGGTCACAGTCTCGCTCCAGTCTCGCTAATTAGATGATATCCAGAGACTCTTCCCCTCCTACTTGTATTGCCTCCGTTTTTTGAAAAGTGGTGCGGCTGGGATTGTCCCGAAGCGTTTCCACTTGGCTTAGGTGGGCTGGCGAGATTGACGATCCCGCGTCTTGTCGACGAGACAGCGAGGAAGAATTCGATCCGGGGCCGCCTCATGCAACATGCAGACGCGCTGCGGCGCCGCATGCAACATGGATGAGCCATACATCCACCTGCGTCGGACCCAACCCCACCTGCCCGACCCGCCTCACCTGCCGATATGTATACATTACCCACACACACAAACACACAGCTCCTGCTCACGAAACGCCCGCATTCATACTGTGTGTTGTAACTTTGATTACGCTGGCTCTTGTTTACAAGTAATTATTACAGTGACTAAACCTAGATCATACATCTAAAAATCATACATCTAAAAATATATGATGGGCGAAAACAGGCTTACTGTAACAGCCCTCAAATATTAAATTAAATGGAATTGTATTTTATGAAGCAATTGTATTATGCTAGAGTTTGGTTGAATATGATCTTGCGCTAATGACCCCGCTGTCGAGGCGCCCTAAAACAACAACAATATGATCTTGTATGTTTGTTTTTCAGTTAACTGTAAATCAGTGTATACAGACTTTGTTTTATGTAAAGAAATTAATTAGAGGCCATTTAATATGTTTAAGAACAGTACTGTGCAAGAGAACTGCTTAAATGTTTATAATTCCAAGTATTAAGGCAAGTTACGATGTCTAAAGGACAATTTACTACAGTTTAAAATGATTTCTGTAAATAATTTTGCGTTTAAGTATCTTTAATTTCCATTTCTGACCATTTTGTGTTGATTCTAAATGGTTATGTATTAATTCTGATTGTTTTTAATACGTTTCAATTTTTTAAGTATTGTTAATGTTCGAGAATTATCTGGCGGAAGTTTTTGAAGTGTTCTAGAAATTTCGGTGGAGTTGATATAAAGCGATCATCCAAGACAGAGAAACAGTTAGTTTTCACCTACTCAATTTACGACTGCCAAGAACTGTATTGTCTGTGGAAGAAGTGTTGTATACAATCGCTGGATTGTGTATATTCATGTAAACAATAATGTTTGACGTCATTTTTTAGGAAAATAAAAAACAAGTTTAAAGTGAACTATATGGTGGACTGATTATTTATCATATTAATCAAACCACCAACAATCTTATACTTACCCTTTTTTATGTTATGCTAATGATGTTTTGGATGACCATACTCTCGGTGCGGCGAAATAAAAGAACCAATAAAAATTGAGAATAATTAGGAACAGTATGCTTAGATTTAAGATGTTCAGTTACGATAATTAATGGTATCTTAAAGGCATTCACCTCGAAGCGAATATAGCGGAAACAAAAATCTAACCTGTGGCGAGCGGCAAGTCATGTAACATCTTTGGGAACGTTTATATTTCTCCATACGACAGTGATGTTGAGAAGATGAATCGAAAGTCTAGAAGACAGAGTTCGCAGTACTCTCTTTTACGTTAGTGAAGAATCGATAGAAGAAATAATATTTATCACCAGCCAAAGACTATATAGCCGTCAGGGCTGGACCATTGTTCTTGTGGTAAGATTAGAATAATTCTGTGAAGCCATGTGCCGTTGTTCGGGCGACTTGAAAGAAGTTATCGCTACCCAAATGATGGAAGTCCAATTTCCTCTCTCTATACTTCTCTACATCTCTGTAACGTCGCAACCTACGAGCACTCTTGCTACCAAATGAAGTTGATGTAGGAAAATTTCTAACTGTTTATAACTAATGTTTTGGAAGGTTTTGCCTTAAAGGTAATTTTAAAGTGTGGTAACAATTATACGAGGACTCTGTACTGTGATGATTTCAGAGATCAGAAAGCACTGCTCGTTAGAAAACAATAAATGATTATGATTGTAAAAAACCTGCAAATGACTCAGAGATTTATGAATAAAATAACAACCTTGAATATAGTCAGTATTTAGCTACGAAGTGTGATTAATGATAACTATTGTGAATTTAAAGATGCAGGGACTGGTTCATTACAAGCTGGTAATTTATACTAGCATTTGTTTTCAGGCATCAAGGAATGGAATTTTTTTACTTGTAAGTCTCCAGTTATGGCCTCGAATTAATTTCTTCGATCATTGACACGATTTATAGTAGTAATATCTGAAATGTAAATATACGTGTTTATGGAACTACTCATATAGCCACCGTAGCATAAATGCTCGCCGTAAATAAAAGGAATAACTATAACACCAATGAACTTAAACACAAAAATGGTTTTTTAAACATTTCGTGTAGTTTTTTTTAAACAAATAAAAAATCTCGTTTTGTTTTTGATTCCTTACTGTCTGTCATCAATGAATTTATTAGCATGCAAGACAATCCAATTACAGAAACACAACAAATTGTAACACAAACGCATAAAAATAAACGTGTCTACATCTAGGGAACCAAAAAGAGTTTTAAATTGATAATAAGAGGGAAGTTGGATAAATCATTTGTTTAGCTGCTTGTATGAAGGCCATTCGGGCACACAAATACGATCAAGAAATAATAGGACCTAATTCAACACAAAATTAATTTTAAACTCACATAGAATTTTCGAATGAAATTAAAGTGGTCACAATTGGGGTATTAAAATATTTATATAATTGTTTCTTGACATGACTATGAAATTATTTGTTTCACCGCTATAAAGATTATTTGTTTCGTTAGGATTTCATGTTTCATTACACAGATTGTTATATTTCAAATGTCTGAACATTTATTAATAATGAACACAAGAAAATTGTAGCTACAGTTCCCAATTTACAGTAACAAGAGAAACAGATCATTAAAAAAAGATCACTTTAGAGAATATTACAAAATTGTGATTCCTATTTGTTGAATTACACTGTTTTTTATACAATCAATATGAATTGTTGCCGGCCTCGGTAGAGTAGGGGCTAGAGTACTGGCCCCACCTGCCGAAGGTCGGTGGTTCGAATTCGGCCTAGGGTATGCGTGTTTATGTGTTGTGTGTGTGTGAACGTCGTGTCCTTCCTGTGGCATCCATACTTATAAGTTACAATATATACTGGAGAAACTGAAAGATATATGGACTGGAAGATATATGATATTCACATTGAGCTGGATGAATGACCGTAATTGCCGAATGCCATTAAAAAAAATATATGCATTGTTCTGACTCAAATGAGATATTTATTCCGTTCGTTAGCGAAACTTGGCAGTGGTCCCAAATCATTCAAACACAACTGAATAGTTTTTAAAAATAAAAACAATTAAAAAATTCTTAGCGGAGGTAAGTTTCTAAATGAATCCTCTACTATACGTCCAACCTTCCAAGCCGATGTCGTTTCGGGTAACAAACACTTCAAAAAACGCTGCAGCGGTCTATACTGCGTCAAAGGTTTGATAGCTGAACATCACCAAGTCCATTTTCAAAGCCGTGCGATCCGTAAGGCGATTTTGAATAAGGACATAACTTCCAATGAGCTAATATCGGTACTTAAAGAGAATTGACTAGACAATAATGACAAGGTAACATTCAACTCTATGTAAACCTTTTTTTTTAAACTGTTTTACGTCTCTCAACAGCGAGGTCTTTAGAGAGGGGAAAGGATGGGGGCAAGGAATGGGAAGGAATTCGGCCATGGCCTTTTTAAGGAAGCATCCCGGCATTTGCCTGGAGTGATTTGGGAAATCATGGAAAATCCAAATCTGGATGCCCGGACGGGGATTCGAACCGCCGTCCTCCCGAATGCGAGGCCAGAACGCTATCCGTTACACCACCACCCTCGGTCATATGTAAACCTAATCGTGTCTATGATCAATAAGTAGTGTCTCGTACAGAACAAATTTATTAATTTGAAGAAATATATGGTTATTTATACCACACTTTCACATTTTCTTTCTATTGGGACCGTTTAGAGTAAAATTTTTATCCGATATACGAAACAAAATTAGGCACAGATTTTTTATAGGATTAGCTGAGATAGTATGAGAAATGAATATGCATGAATCAACCGATATTGTATATTTAATGATAAATTTTAAAAATTCCTCAGAACTGTAATTAAAAATCCCAGAGGCGTGGTACAAAGTGATTTTAGTAGATCAAGCTGTGGGTGACTCTTTATACCGGGATTCATTCAGTCTCCAGAGTTTCACTTGAGAGCGCATAAAGGAATAAGCTCTTCCAAGTTGTGGTGTGACGCTGTCACACCACAATGAATATAATTAAAATTGTTATTAATTATATTCATAATTTTACTAATTATATTCAATTTTATTAATTATATTCGATCTTGTGACGTGTAAATAGCGTAAATAATGGGGGTTGTCTGGATAGATTAAACATATGTTAAACCAGGGCAGCCAAAGGTAGAATTGTTGTAAATTTATTTTCTGTAAAACTCGTGGCTCAGTAAGGTGGGGAATATTGGAGGCTGGAAACTGCCATTTTCGGACGCTCGAGAGTGGCCACAGCTTCACAACGGCTATCTTCCGTTAGGCGGGCGCTGACCTCACCCCACTCCGCTACTGCACTGAAGGCCATGCAGAAAACGCGCGGAGGGATGCAGCGAATGCGAAACGCGAGATAATACACGTGACGACGGACATGTGTAGATAGCCAATCATGAACATTTATTGGGGTCCACAATACTAATTCTAGGGAGTTTGTTACATGTGGAGCGGCGACTTTCGGAGGAAGAAGGAAGAAGCCATCTTAAGCGACACTTGCTGCCGGGACGAGTGGATGAACAGACGTGTCAGCCGACACGCTGTCGTCTGGTGATCATTGTCTGGTTGTGATCACACTCTTGCTTTGGGAAGCGAGAGGTTATATGACATGCCTGCCATTATCTGGAAGTCGTTCTAATAACGCGGTCGTACCCGCTTATTTGGCTTCCACAGCTGCAGTGACATTGAGCATGTCACGCTACTTCACGGCGATGCTTTTATGGTAATGTACCGGATATAGACGGTCACTATTCATTGGGTTTTAACGGACTTGTGAACCCTTAAGCGGCACTGGGATAAGACTCTGCTCCCGCCACTAAATTACTGAGCTGGTTGATTTTATGTTTCACTGTAAAATTTCAAGCATCTTGCTATTTGTAAATTCATTTTGATGCTTTTCTTTAACTTTATACGGCGCCCCTGGGATAACCCTTTGTTACAGTAAAATGTTAGCTTCAATTTGATGGCCTGTGTTGCCATGTTGTTCAATGTTAACTTTGCTGTTTTTATTTGTTGAAATACTTCATTCATTTTTTGTTTGCTTTCATCGGCGGATTGTAAACGTCGGGTATTGCTTGTTTTTGTTGGTCGAACTATGTTCAAAGTAAAGTTAATTATTACCCGGCCTTGTAAAAGCCATAAGAATCAATAAATGGGATATTATTTTGTGTCTAATACTCATGGTTCTGGTTCCTTTTAGCTCCCTTTATTATATTTTAATGTAATCTTAATTTTCAGAATTATTAATAATAATTCCCCCCTCCCTTTTTCCGCCGCAATTGTTTTTACTACAAAGTCGAATATGTTCCCTATTCGTATCTCGTACTTGGTATGTCAGGGCCTAGAAGAAACAGCATTTGGCGTTCATTGATAATGAAAACATATAAAGCTCATCATTAGTGTCTTAACAACGAAGTTTCCATTTTTTACTACACATATTTGTGCTCGCACTTTCTACACAATAAGTCCCCTACTGACTATTGGCTGGGTCATTCACTTGGTCCATGTCTTTTCTTCGTGTTCGGTTACTTCAAACTTGCTGTTCTATACTATATATCACTGTCTAAAGCTAATTTCCCCGAGTGTGGAGATTTATCGGCGGATTAGCCGCTGTCCGCTGGTTTCCGAATGATCCCTTTGAGCACAGAAATCACAAAATACGGTCATCCGTTGACGTCCTCTCGTGCCATTGTCAACGACCAGCGATCAGATAAGGACAGCGTCCCTCTCTGCTCACACATTCACCTGCCGAGAAGCCTTCCCACTGGCTGGCAGCTGCTACCTGTTCCGTGGCGTATGCCCATTGTTCCTCAGGCTCTCTTTCGCTGTTAATGCGAAGACTTAGATAACCGATCTTTTAACTATTTTAATACTACTGTTCGCATTAAATGTGAAATCTGTTCATATTTAACTAGATCATGAAATGTCTTGTTACAATATGGACAATCGATGAGTTTCGAATAATCTATAAAATTGTTCAACACTGTTATGGTCCTGACAGATAGTCTCATGTATCCGATGATTAGAGATGAGGGAACGATTTGAAATTGATATAATTCTTCTATTTTCGTTGAAAGTTTTAAATGAATTAATTTAAATTTCATTATTAATATCGTTATTTGCATCTGCACTATCTAGTTTTAATTTTCATATAATATTTTATGATTTATTAATGATGAAATCCATTGTAATTTAAAATCCGTAAATTTAATTTATAATTAAATCAAACGAGTGGAGCGATGTAACAGTATGTATTTATGAATGTATTATTATCATTCTTTACTGCGGAAATTTGCCTACGCACCTTATAATGGTCTATCTCCGCTACAAGTCTTTTTATTTTTCTCAGCTTATATTTAGTTGGTATATTACACATAAATTATCACCTCAAAGGGTGTCTCGTTAAAAATGCAATAACTTTTCTATATATTTTCTCAATTACTCTGGATCCTTCTAGCAAGGAGAGTACATTTTGAGTTCTCTGTTATGCGACTCGTTAAATTTTATATCAAGTACCGGTACTTTATTTTATCTGAAAGGGAAAGTTGTACTTTTTCGTCTTTTCTGCTTACAGAAATTGGTCAACGTTTTGAAGAATAGCATTCGTTTCAAGTTTTACTGAGGTACACATTGATTGCGCAGCCTCACGTATAAAATATCACACTTATCTCACTATACAACTCGTTTTTCTGTCGACTTGAAGTTCAGGTATTCAACATAATATCTTTCACAGCTCATCTCTTGCCGTTTCCAATACATCTCTCTCTTGTTGATCTCATCTCTTGTTATATAAAATTCTCCTTCTCATCAGGACTCCTAGGACCCGCTTTACATCTTGCTATAAAGGATGTTTCAGAACAGTATGTAAAACTACTGTTTTACTGGATTTAAATTAATAATAAGTCTAGTTGGTACCCTATGGTATTGTAATGTCACAAGTATTATTCCTATTGGTATTTTTGACACTTCATACAGATAATAATAATAATTCCGTGTGGTCGTAATGACCTGTTGACAGGGTTTATATTGGCTGCGCATTCCGCCCCTGTCGTAGCCGCCTTAACCTAACCCGGCAATCCTACCAGATACAGGGGACCTACAGTTGAACGTGGAATCCGAACCACGGAAGAGTTCTGGTGTACTTCACATTACAAAACAAGCTGTGCCAGAGGTGAAGGTCGGGTTAAGCGCCTTTGAAAATCCCCACCGAGACAGGGATTCGAACCGAGGACCTTTCGATCTCCAGTCAGACGCGTTAACAACTGAGTCACCTGACCGCTCTTCATACATATGATAAATACGTATGTCTCTTAATAGCAGTTTCAATATGAAATGTTTTCATTCTTTATTAATTACTATCCCCAAGTTATCAAAGATATTCGTATTAATTTCTGCATGAGGTACTGGATTACTTTATAAAAATTGCTTGTTACCCAATAAAAGGAGAAAGTTTGTTTGTTATCAAATGAATTATTACATTTAATAAACCATATGGGAAAGCCATAATTATGTCTAATCGCTTCAAATAACTAAATATAAATAAATAAGTAGAATATTGAATAAAATTGGCTTTACTGAAATTTTATAACGGAAATTTACATGAATAAATGTACATTGAAATGAATCCTAGAAAATCTCAATTCATATTCAAAGAAAACGAACTCAGCCATAAACAATAAAACGTTTATCATGGTTTAAAACTTTTCTTGCTAGGGAGAACACGAGACTCGATTTTTTCCCATCAGTTCCATAATTGTTCACGGGGTGTAAAACTGTGAGTAAAATTATCACATAAATAAAAGGTCATTTATCGGTTTTGTACTAAGTGGAGACAGATGCAATGCTTTGCGTCGTAAACTATTGATGTTTTTATCCACCACGCAGAAATACTTATAAACCGTGAGTGGCTAAAACTAACTGACGTCTCTCGTCAGGGGTGAACTAGCTCGCAGTGGTTTTATTCCGCGTCTCAGAGCAATGCCAGCCACCACAGCAGTGTAAGCCGAGACAACGCGACCACTAGTCGGACAGACGCGTCCGCTCTTCCGAGCAGCCGTCCGTTCCTTGTCGGTTAACAGCCCAGAAGTGACCCTGAGGTGCAGCCTGTCACTAGCCATGCCACCCTCTCGCCCTGATTCGGCTGCTCTCGTGATTCTTCCGATAGCGTGCTATCCACTTGTAGGCAGGCGAACAAAGAAATAGCCACTGACGACAACACGGTGCCAGCCCGGAATTTTGGCACCTTCCACCGTCTCACAAATCGGCTTAAAGTGCCCTGAAATGTCTTAAAAAATGTACCAAATGTATTGTTATAAATGATATCAAAATAAGATTTATTTCTTTGTCACTGACGCTGTCTACAGAAACTGAATAGTCGCTGGTCCAAAAATTGTTGAATAAAAAAACGAAGTTTTTTGCTTGTAGTGCCATGAATCAAAAATGTTTTATTAGTTTACGGGTCAAGAGTTGTGACTCGGCGTTATTTTCTTCATTATAATAGTGAAAAGTCGTGATATTATATATAACAAGTAACGTACTTGAAGGTGGCTTCAAATTTTATAGTTAACATCCCTAAAGGCAGAGAGAACCTTTACAGCGGAGAATATGTTGGTATTAGAGGGCATGTCCTGCTTAATAAAGCAAGATGGAAGTCCAAGCATTAGAACCGCAGCCGAAGATAATGCAAAGGTGAAAGCGTAGTTGAATCTTACAACTAATCCATCGTTATCTGTATATATAAAGACGAATGTTAGTATGTTTGTTTGTTTGTTGATTGGTTTGTTTGCTCTTCATACAAGTCTACAGTTTTCATCTGATTTCGATGAAAGTTTGCACACTTATCCTTTGAAACAAGGTAAAAAGTACTGTATACATTTGTTTGACAAATTTTCTGCTTAAATCATACATGTTGTCTTATAATTTCGAAAAATTACTGAACGATGATAGACAGACGCCTTTACATATAGCGGTCAGGTATCTCAGTGGTTAAAGCGCTTGCTTACTGCTGTTTGGCTTGTGGTCTCCGGTTTAAATCTCCGTGGAGGCAAAGATTTAAAAAAATTGTTTTTGATCGTAAGAGTTACTCCTGGACCGTCGGTTATTCCGATTGAATGTTAAACTGTAGATATCACAAAGTTAGTTGTGCAATGCGAGGCAAATCGTAGGTAGTCTCGCAATGCTGTAGGTGTTCACTTTTTTACGTTATAATAATCCCTCAGGGGTTGTTCGCAGTCATTGTGTGTGTGATTTGCAGTAATAATACTAAAAAAGGGAAGTAAGTCTCTGTCTTTTTTTTAAGTTTTGGCGACTAAATGGCTATACAGATATTGATGGAATTTGACAAGAAAATATGTAGGAATTGCACAGGACATTTTTTCCGTTACGATTAACAGTTCTAGTCACGAAATGTTGAGAACTTATCGAATGGTGACAGAAATATGTTGGAAATTGATTCTCTTCAAGAGAGAGGTTCGACAGTAGAATGATATAGTGAAAGCTTTCCTGTTATATTATGCCGACTCGGTGTTGTTTGGGACTAATCCTTCGTTACCAACAACTTTATATATTCAATACTGCCAAAGAAATTCTTAATCTACGCGTACGAAGTCGCGGGTATCAGCTAGTATGTGGATATAAGGCAAGTTAAAACAACGAAAGAGCTGTGGGCGTAGCTTAAAGTTGTATTTGGGCTTAAACGAAGAATAACCCTACTTATTCATTTCATATTAATCAGGCTTGATAATTTCGAATTAATGACTACGTATGTGAAATCGCAAATATTATTTGAGACCGGTTTAGAGATAAATGACAAATGGATTGGCTCATTGTTGCTGGCTAGGTTACCGGAACGATTTTCACTCATGATAATGGCGATTGAACAAAATGGCATTCCTATTACAGTGGATGCCATTAAGATAAAATTGATCGATATGGAAATTCCGATTAAATGAATCAAATACATAAACCGCTTTTGCTTCTAAAGGTTGGTAGAACCGTAAAAGCAAGCCTGCCAACATACACAACAAAAGTGGAAATTACATCGCTAAAAAGTAATCGTCAAATGACCGGAGTTAAGTCTGTCATTTGTTACCGGTGCAAACTGACTTGACATTACAAAAATCAATGTCCATTGCTGGTGAAATCATATTAACCTAAGCAATTTCATGTGTGTGGTGATGTTTTTTCTATCCGGAAAGTTTGGTAGACAAGTTTGGTTCTGTTACTCCGGTACAATTCCCATATGACAGCGAATTAACACGGGATAAGGAATGCATCATATTCGTCATGTACCTACACCAGAAGTTATAATTGCGAAAAAATCAAAGTACCTGTGTTGTGTGCCGGTAATGAAGAAATAACTACAGATTGTGGTAATAATATGACTGTGAAATATGCGATGTGCGTGCCAAGTCTAACGACTAAGCTCTTGTCAGTGAGTAAACTCATTAAAATCGGTAATAAATTTCATTCACGGAATGGTTTCATGCAAAATAAGAACGGTAAATTTAGGGCTATAGGAGAACTGACAAGTGGTGTTTACAAGTTAAATATAAAATGTAATATGAAAAGTGACGACAGTTTATTGGCTGCTCGTGTGTTAGTTGATGGTTCTACCTAGCATCGAAGATTCGATGATATAAATAGTGCAGATATGAATAAAATGATATAAGATTTTTGTTATAATTCTACTTGTTACAAAATATTTTCCAAGTTTATTGCAATTTTTTGCGTTCTCTATACATAGGGTAGTTTTTGAGGTAAATGACAATATTGTTATGAGTAAAATCATACAATTCACTGAAACTCCGAACAAGATCTGAGACAAATAATAGCGCAGGCTTCCGCGGTTGTCGTAAGAATTATCCCCGCGGTTGTCGTAACTATTATCTTGGTTCCCCGGGTGGAGCCGCGTCGAACTTTTCGGTCATCCCTCTGATGAAGGCCTAGCACGACGGCCGAAACGTTATGTTTTACAAATCGACGCGGCTCCGACCGGAGAAACAAGATAATAAGCTCTGAGACGTTCGTCGTCCACGTTAATCTAATCTGAACTGAGATGTTCATCGACTGATCGGTCGCTGTGCGATCTTCAGGTCGATCTGCTTTGCTCTGACATGACCCAACCAAGCAGTGAAAATGCCCCCATTTAATCAAGTATATAGTGATTTTGATCTTTACACTGACCTGCCTTGATTTCTAGTGTGAACTGGTCTATAGATGTGTGATACGAAGACAATTGTAAAACTCTCACAGTACGATATGATGAAGGATATATTGAAGGTTAGTAAAATTGTAGTTTAAAAAACTAGAAACACGCTTTCGTAGTAATGTGAACTAAAAGGTTAAAAATAATCTTTAAATATAAAGATTTAGTTTAACAGTGATGGGACGTCCCACAATACAGGATAATTTTTTTTTTTTTTTTTAATAAGCTTGAAGAATAAAGTTACTGATTACAAAATTAACTTTAATGTAAAAAACATGGGGTGCTATAGAAGTTGCCTTATATTTTTTGTCGTTCTCTGTTTGTAAAGGTAGATTCATTGTCAAAAGTTGTGTAGAGAGCACCCCACGCTTTTTTTTTTTTTTTTTTAAATTAATTTTGTAATCAATGACTTTATTCTTTAAGTTTATTCAAAAAAAAATTTATCCTGTATTGTGGGACGTCCCATCACTGTTAAACTAAATCTTTATATTTAAAGATTATTTTTAACCTTTTAGTTCACATTCCTACGAAATCGTGTTTTTAGTTTTTTAAACTACAATTTTATTTTTAACTTTTTAGTTCAGATAGTTTCAAAAGTATGTTTCCTACTGTTGGCTTTTCTTCGCCAATCTCTCTTTATCTTTGTGTTGTAGTTTCATTTTTAATTATTACTTCCACGAGTTAAATACAATTAAATGGCAGCTCAGCCAGAGGTCCAATACCAGGGTAAATGTGGAAGTCTATTCTATAATAGTACGAAGTAATGTTTCGAATACTCACTATTCAACATCACGTTGAGTGACTGCAGACAGAGAAACCTTTCTGGATAGGAGACAGTGGAAGACGATCGTCGTCAGCAACCAAGCCTCGTAAATCACACCCGGGAAACTGGAAATGGTCAAAGTAACGAGAATAGCATGACGTTGTTAAGAGACTGCTGTATTGTCAACGGTTGTTAAAACGTGTGCAAATTTTTTTGTTTTTACTGTCAAAGTAATGATAATATCAAGATATATGTAGCTATGAAATTATTGTATTGTAATCAGTTATCAATACATCAGCAAAATTTCAAACAATTCGGACATCTGGAATTGTGTTAAAATTAATTGCATAATTTCACGACATTCAACCATTTTTCTTTTGTTACTGTCAAAGTAATGAGAATAGCAGGATATAGCTATGAAATTCTTGTATTGTCACCGGTTCTTAATATGTTTGCCAAATTTCAACCAGCTAGCTCGAACATCTGGAAATGGGTCAAAATGGAGTTGTAAAATTCCGTTACATTCATACATACATACATACAAGTCAAGCTAATATAAAGCGTGTAAAAAGACAAACAAATTTGTCAGTTAATTTTTTCCACTATACACAACCCAGAGACTGGTGGCAATGGAGTGATAGATGGAGACAGTACAAAGTGCTAGTCTATTTTTCCGACCAGCTCGTTGCGGATGAATGTTGCACAGTGAGTCTCTGTTCGTACTCGTCTGGCGCCGGAAGTGCCTCCCCGCCACCTCGGCTTCATAATTCAAGTGGCCGTCAGGTCGCCGCGCGGCTAAACGAGTTTCGGAGGGTCGGCGAGGTTGCGCTCGCCACCGGCTGAATAATTCCGGCCAGCCTCCTCCAGTACCTGCGTCGATACATCGAGCGACCCTCCGGCGTCTCCTCGACCGCCTCCGCTGATGGATTAGTCGGCTCTCCGCCGCCGACAGCCTGTCTGTCGCCCGCGGCTGCTGCGCCAATGGGCGACAACTATCAAGGTCACGCGTAACAACAGCACAGGGTATCCAAAACAACGCAGATGCAACTAACAAACATGTAGGGTGACACATGGGTGAAACATTCATTACTGTGATGCCACATTTTTGAATGCAGTACTAATTTCTTTAATTAGCGAAATGGAAGCCAGGAAAACAAAGACACACCCGCAGCTTCCATCAGTGTTTAGCATAATGAGAGTTATGAATATCTATATTATAATTATCTTTGTCTGAATTAAGAAAAAAAAGGAAAAAAAATCTGAAGAGCATAGGACAATCAGTCTAATTTAGCATGCAGCAAAAGTTGTTGAGAGTGTTGAGAGTGCTGAATAGAACGCTGTACGAGTAGTGTGAGAAAAGTAATGAGATTAATAACACTGGTAGCGATCTGGAACGCTGTTTCTACCGGTCTGTGCTAGACCGGTTTGTTAATCTCTTCCACATTCTCAGTCCAAGTTTCAACTCCGTTCAGCCAACACAGCGCCATCAGTGAAGTTTTAGTTTGTTGTGTGTTACGAAAATGAAGCATCGGAATTTAGATCAACGTTGTGCAATCAAGTTTTGTGTTACACTTCAGGAATCTGCGAGTGTGACATTTGAACAGAACTGAAACGGGCCTATGGCGAACGTTGCTTATCAAGAGCACAAGATTTCTGCTGGCACATATCATTTTTGGAAGGCCGAGAACACGTTGAAGATCAACCTCGTTTAGTGAGACCTTAAACTTCAAAAACTGACGTAAACGTTGAGAGTGTTAGGGCTCTTGTGAGATCAGACTGTCGTTTAACAATAAGGATGATGAGTTAACAGTTAAGTTTAAACACTTTCACCGTATATATAAAATTTTGACAAACGATTTGGATATGAGAAAGGTTTGTGCCAAAAAGACTCACAACTGAACAGAAGGACAATCGACGACACGTGTGGGTTGATCTTCTTGAGTAGACTGATAACGACCAAGAATTCTTAAATCGTGTGAACATAGGTAATGAATCCTGGATATTTGAGTACGATTCTGAAACAACTACTGCTTTACGCCTCGTCGGCGGCTAAGGTCACTAGAGGAGCGATGGTACTGGGGACAAGGAACGGGAAGGAATTCGGGCATGGCATTTTTGAAAGAAGCATTCGCCTGGAGTGATTTGGGGAAACCATGGAAAACCCAAATCTGTGACCGACCGTGGTGGTGCAACATTTAGCGTTCTGTCCTCGCATTCGGGTGGACGGCGGTTCGAATCCCCGTCCGTGCATCCAGATTTGGGTTTTCCATGGTTTCCCAAATCACTCCAGGCAAATGCCGGGATACTTCCTTCAAAAGGCCATGGCCGAATTCCTTCCCATTCCTTGCCCCCCATCATTTCCCGTCTCTAAAGACCTCGCTGTTAAGAGACGTAAAGCAATTTAAAAAAAAAAAAACACACACAAATCTGGATGCACGGATGGGATTCGAACCCGTGTCCTCCTGAATGCGAGGCAAGAACGTTAACCGTTCACACACCACGCTCGGTTTCTGAGAAAAAGCTGGAAAGCTAAGAGTGGCACACTCCGTCATCTCCTCAGCCGAAAAAAAATATCGAAAGAGGAAATCAATGATCAAACCAATGCCAATTTCCTTTTTTTGACAGTAGCAATATCGTGCATTATGAACTTGTTCCTCGAGGAAAAACTGTCAAACAAGTGTTTTACAAACGTGTCCTTGAAAGGCTCAGGAAGAGAGTGATACGCGTGAGACCAGACATTGCAGACAATTGGAAGCTTCATCACATGGCTTTTTCCATCAGTAAATATTTGACCTCAAAACGCATTCGAGTTATTCCTCAACCCCCCTATTCACCTGATTTAAGTACTTGTGACTTTTTTCTTTTCCCGCAATTGAAACATGTCTTAAAAGGACGTCATTTTGGAACTCTGGAGAACATTCAAAAGACTGTGAACGATCAGTTAACAGCCCTACCAGTTTAATCCTTCCAGCGCTGCTACCAAGAGTCGAAACAACGACTTGTAACGTCTACCTTGCGGGCGTTTACTTTTGGGTCACACTGTTTTATCATTAACAAAATTATCAATCTGGAATATCAAAAGTCATACTTAATCTTCAGCTTATCACATGAAATATTATTGTAATGAATAGGAAAACTGAAAATTGGGTGTACAATTTATTATTGTGAAATTAGTCAAACATGAAGTTTGTTTTTATTCTGAGGTTAACAATTACATATCATTGAATATCAAACAGCTAGAGCAAAATCTCAGGGTCATTGCAAAATCTCAGGGTCATTACTGGGTGGAACGATTGCATGAGTTTACGTCCGGGTCGTAGCTTTTACCATTATTCACAGCCCAGGTCAGCGACCAGGAAAGACCCGCGCCACGTGGGGTCGTGCAGCTTCCTCGAACGGCCCAGCGTGATGTCAGCGTCCCCAGCTGCCGACTCGTACTCCGCCGTACTAGATGAAGATCTGCCCCAGAGTCCCTCGTCGTCCGTTCTCCTCCTCCGAGCAAGACTCTGTACTTGTCGTAATGCGATGTCGCTCCGGCTCTTGGCGAATCACCGCAATCAGCGCCAAAGAACCAGCGTCACATTGGCCCAGAACAGACAAGAAAAAACACCAACACGGCAATAAATTGAGGCGGCTTCTCTATTGGCTGGATCGTCTTCCCCTACTCTCATAAAGCACTCATTTACTAGGAAGCGTCACTAAGGTTTATTTTTGCTAGTCTGCGCCAGTTTTCGGCGGGAACTTTCCGAAACGTGCGAAAATAGAAAGCGGGTCTCAGTTATTTATGGGGGTTATAAATCCGCTTTATGTCCACGTTGAGAAGGACGTTGTCAGCACCCCCCAAGGTGCGTGTAAATCTGGACGCTTTAGTTCCGTCACGTTTCTGTTCGTTGACACGACGCATCGGCAATATTCACACACACCGTGGGATCACTTAGTGCCTAATGGCACTGTACCTTTTAATTCATTACAGACTCCACCGGTGTATAGCTGCCCAAGAGAACTAATTTGAAGGGGATAATATTGTTGTTTGAAAAAATAGAATCTTTGGTAAGTAAAAAATCAGTGACCAGAGATGTTATTAGATTATTGCGTAATTTAATAATTTGGTAACTGCGGTTAAATTAATTGCCAGAATAGTTTAGAATCTTGCATTTAAAAGTAACAATGATCTCATCTTGAAGGCAAAAGTGAAATTTTGTGACCCTCAGATATTGATTGATATTCCATCATAGCCGGGTAGTAACATATGCTTCGTGTTTTGTTACACTGAGGATCCATGCCGTTGTCTCACTTTCCGAGTTGCATTGAATAGCTCGTAAAATGTACGTGAAACTTTTCTCGTTGATCCTGATGTTCCTGCCCAGTGCAATAACTTGCGAATGTGTGTTTCACTCTGTCGACGAAACTTTATGAGATAGCGGTGCTGTTCCTGAATTCTCTTAGACAGAATACGTGACTCGGAATATATTACAGAACCGCTTCTTCCCAGTTCACATACAGTTGTAAATATATACTTCCAACTATCTCCGGAGAGCTCTTAACATTAGATGTAAGTATATTCTCAGTCGACAACATTCCCTCTTATGTTTCCTACACACTTCTGATGAACGGATAGCAGTTAGCATTAAAGTTACATAAACACTCACCAAGAGCTCAAGGTTTTCCCCTGATTAAAGTCACTTGCGATGGAGGATCGAAACGTTTATTCCCTCTTCAATGAGAACTTCAAATAATTAGCGAAATAATGAACGAAATAAAATTGATTTTTGCATACTGCGAAGTGTGCTGGTATCTGATACATCTAAACTGTAATTAATAATCCATATTTGTCACAGTGACATTCAGGTGATGTGCTTTTCTGTTCTCTCATTTTAAAGTTTTTCTCTTCACTATTTTTCTGACTACCTATTTCATACGAAATTCAATTTTTTTAAATTAAATTTTATTTCGAGAGCCCATGCTCCGGTGAAAATTTTCATAGTCATCTAATTTCCAGTTTCTTACTATATTTTATTATTATCTTATGTGTTTTAATTGTTAAATTCCTTCACCCATTTACTTTTGCCATTTACGAAATTTAATTTTAAATTCCTTCAGCGTTTTTGGTAAATTATCCATCTCTTCCCTTTGTCACGCTACTCGATGGATGGTCCTTCAAGATAATGCTGATTGTTAGTTAATTAATTAATTAGTCCTTCAATTAACATGTTTTCTCAAGAAGGCCGCCAATTAATATTTTTTACCTTCCACCAATGCATGAAAATAAACACAGCTGTTGAATGGATTTAAGATTTAAATAAAATAACAAGACCTATGACATACGTTTCCTCTATTTCTTTTTATTTCGGCGAAATCCTCACAGCAAATCACGGATGGGCATCAGCTTCGTCCAGAGTTATTACAAAAACTCCAGCGAATAAACTTCTAGAAATTCTTAAAAACAATTCCTGCAGCTACTGACATAGACTGAATGATTTACTGACTGACTGACACTGCTGTTGAAGTACTGATGGCGATTCTATATGCTCGCCATTTTCGCGTGCTTAAATAGGCGCTAGAGAAACATCCAGAAGGTTGATGGGGGCCGGCAGACGTTTCTCGAGCGCTAGCAATCACGTTGATAGTCAAATTCATACAGAAACATTTACAACTTACACAAAATCACGCGTAATAAATAGAAAACATTTTAAACTGGAAGTAAAAGCTATATACATGCATTTAAACGTAAAACTAACAATATCAGTAACTCCAAATAGTAGAAAATCGTCCTCAAAAAACGGTGGCTTGTATAACATTTATAATTACAGGCATTCAATTAATATTTTACACAATTCGCTACATCTGGTCGGATTACACATAATTTACAGAGTATCTTTCAACACAAGCAATATTCATTTACATGAAACATATAAAAATTACTAAATAATCAACTTTCAACTCTCTATACTTAATTCCAAAGATTATAATACACAGAAGGCTTAGTTTGGTAATTTATTCCAATCCCTGACACGCTTAACCACAAAAGAAAATTGTCCCACTCCCTTATGCATAAATAACAAAAAGAATTAGATTATTCAGAAATACGAGGTAAACAGTTCAGTTATTGATATGGTCGATTCTATGAAATGTTTTGGAGTAACAATATAAAGGAACATGAAATGGGACTTACATATTAATTCGTTAGTAGGTAGAGCTAATTCTAGGCTGCGATTCCTATGTCGAATCTTGAAAAATTGTAATGAACGAACAAAGGAGATAATGTAAAAATCTCTTGTGCGTCCACATTTGTACTACTGTTGTGCTATCTGGGATTCGTTTCGTAAGGGGTTGATCGACAGTATAGAAAAAGTACAGAGAAGAGCCTCTCGATTCGTGACCGCTTGCTATAGTCCTTATGAAAGTGTCACAGAACTGATTAGTAGATTAGGCTGGGAGTCTCTGGTAGATAGACGACGCACGTTTCGTTTGAACTTATTGGTAAACATGTGTACTACCACTTTCAATTACGGGTGTAGTGAAATACTTCGTCCACCAACCTATTTGAGCCGGAATGACAGGAAATAAAAGATTAGAGAAATAAGGTGCCACACTGATTCTTATACGAATTCTTTTTTCCCTCGTACCATTATGGATTGGAATGCATAACAAAGAGATTAGCTTTGGTGCTGAGCACCCTCTGCCACACACAATTTTGTGAATTGCAGAGTATGTATGTAGATGTAGATTATGTAGAAATCGAGCACCAGCTTGGCCAATGGTCAACATTTCCTTTCCATACAATACACTTCACATTCTTCGACAAAAATCTCTCAAGTTCCATCACCAATATATTCCTTGTTCTTTCCCAGGACGCTCTTCACCCTCCTCATGCCTTCCAATGATTCCTAATCCTTTTCTTTTTTAAAAACTGATAACTGTAAAATGGTATGTCCTATAATTACTGTAAAGGATACTGAGACCGAAGAAAGAAAAAAACTGAAGTATTAAAAAATCACAGTCCGCTAAATAAAGATACAAATAAGGCGAGATAGTGCTTCCTACAAGGCCATTGGGAGATCAACATTGTTCGTGAATATTTACAATGAACGTTCTTCTACCACTTTCATTTTGCATACTAGAAAACCTATACCAGTGATGGCGAACCTTTATTGATCCAAGTGCAAATTTTTGTCTAAAGAAATATTTAATAAATCCATGGCGTGCCTTCAAACAATCATGACTCTGTGACTGATGGGAAGATAAATAAAACTAAATATTATCACCTTAAAACTTTATATTTGCAACCAGAAATACACATTTCTTAAACTAATCAATAATAATGTCAAAAGTTTTGTATTTATTAAGTATATGAAACTAGTGCAACTTCCGTTGTTGCAAATTAGATGCCAGATACATTACGTTCATACTTTGTTTCTTTTAACAGAATGCTACCTAGAGTAATCTGACAGTCTTTAATGTTATTAATTTCTGAAAATAGTGACTGACAGGCATAGGTAAATGAAAATACTGTTAAGCTAACAAACGCCAGCTTCTAAAGCCAACTAACTGTGAATGGAATTGAATTTCAAGTTTCCATAATTAATAAGGTTGGCATTTTTACCCATCTTCCTTGATCTTCTTGCTAATTCATTTAAATCCAACCCCTTCCTTAATTCTATGAATTTTATAATCCATAGTGAATTACACTGGAACTCAATCAGATGCATCTCCATTTATTCAATTTTCAACCAATCAAATTTATAAAAGTTCAGTTTATCAGGTGAAGTCACATCAGGATACTTAATAAACTTGAGTGTTTCCTATAATTCTTTGAACCGAGAAAATCTCGACGAAAATTCTTCGATTGAACAATTAATTACTGAAGATAACTCTTCAGTGAAATCTAATTTGACTGGATTTTCGTGTATATCCAAATCTCTAGTGACGTTTTTCAAGTTTGGGAAATACTTGTAACTACTGAAATTGGTATCGCTACTGAAAACTTTCAGTTTAGCCTCAAAAGCACGAATGAGATCTATCAAAACTATACACAGACGGAAAAAAAAATCCCAACACCAAGAAAAAATTATTGTAGAGTAATGAAATTTGGACAATGCATTTGTCAAGTTAACATGTTTAATTGATTAAATTTTCAAGATCACAGGTTAATTTAAGCTCAAGAAAATGCATTTCAAATGTGAAATACTGTTAAATTAATAGCCGGTGTAACCTCCAGAATTTTGAATGCAAGCCTGCAAACGTGAATGCATTGTGTCATACAGGTTTCGAATGTCACTTTGTGGTATGGAGTTCCATGCTTGTTGTACTTGTGCTGTCAATACTGGGACGGTCAGTGCTGGCTGTGGATGATGCTGGAGTTGTCGTCCAATGATATCCCATACGTGTTCAATTGGAGACAGATCTGGTGATCTCGCAGGCCAAGGTAACATGTCGACACTCTGTAGAGCACGTTGCGAGACAACAGCGGTATGAGGGCGAGCGTTATCCTGTTGAAAAACTCCCCCTTGAATGCTGTTCATGAATGGCAGCACTACAGGTTGAATTACCAGACTGACGTACAAATTTGCAGTCAGTGTGTTTGGTATAACCACAAGAGTGCTCCTGCTGTCATAGGAAATTGCTCCCCAGACCATGACTCCAGGTGTAGGTCCAGTGTGTCTAGGCCGCAGACAGTTTGGTTGCAGGCGTTCCCCTGGCCTCCTTCTGACCAACACTCGGCCATCACTGGCACCAAGGCAGAACCTGCTTTCATCAGAAAACACAACAGATCTCCACTCCGCCCTCCAATGAGCTCTGGCTTGACACCACTGGAGTCGCAAACGGCGATGGCTTGTAGTCAGTGGAATGCACGCTACAGGGCGCCTGGCTCGGAGCTGTCCTTGAAGTAACCGATTTCTAACAGTTCGTTGTGTCACTGTGGTACCAACTGCAGCTCGAATTTCTGTAGTGCTGCCATTCATGAACAGCATTCAAGGGGGAGTTTTTCAACAGGATAACGCTCGCCCTCATACCGCTGTTGTCTCGCAACGTGCTCTACAGAGTGTCGACATGTTACCTTGGCCTGCGAGATCACCAGATCTGTCTCCAATTGAACACGTATGGGATATCATTGGACGACAACTCCAGCATCATCCACAGCCAGCACTGACCGTCCCAGTATTGACAGCACAAGTACAACAAGCATGGAACTCCATACCACAAAGTGACATTCGAAACCTGTATGACACAATGCATTCACGTTTGCAGGCTTGCATTCAAAATTCTGGAGGTTACACCGGCTATTAATTTAACAGTATTTCACATTTGAAATGCATTTTCTTGAGCTTAAATTAACCTGTGATCTTGAAAATTTAATCAATTAAACATGTTAACTTGACAAATGCATTGTCCAAATTTCATTACTCTACAATAATTTTTTCTTGGTGTTGGGATTTTTTTTTCCGTCTGTGTATTTGTTTTGCTTGTGCCTTGAAGCTTCACGTTAAATTCACCGAAATGCTGGCACATGTTGTAACATATACGCTACGACTCCGAGTATATACTAAGCAGTTTATTTTTGTAATCTTTAACAATTAAGTTACGATCATCCTTGACCCGCTAGCGTGGCCAAAGTAAGAGAGCAATAAAGTCGCGCGGTGTGTGGTTGGTTCTTGTGATTGCTGAGGTGATGTAAAGCGCGAAGTGTATTAATATTGCTAGCGTGTTTATATTTGTTGTTTTATTAAACGCGTCATGTTGTAGTATGTGTAAGGTTTATTTTTATTTAATATCAAATCCAACCAACTGTATTATATTATTACGCACAACCTGACAGGAGAAAAGGAAGAATCGGCAGGTTATAATCTGGCTTACCCTATCACGGAGTAATGACAACAGCCAGGTTATATTTGGCGACGTCTCCCAGGATAAGTTTCAAGAGGTATGAGAAGGTTATAAGGTTCGTTAAAAAAAAAAAAAAAAAAAAAAAAAAAAAAAAAAAAATTCTTAAAGCCACACAACATCTATCAATTATTGGTATTGTTCCATTTTACCCTCATTTTGCTAAAAGTCTGATTTCTTCCAAATAATCAACAAATCTTTGAAATCTACCACTTTCGTACAATCTGTAGTGGTTGCGGCGCTGATCGTTGTTACTATGTATGATCTTAAATCATGTAGACTGTAGACGAAAAACTAAATTACTTATATCGATTAGGTATCTATTCAATGCCGTGCCCAAATTATTTGATCGCGTGCCATTGGTTCGCCATCCCTGACCTAGACATTTATAATCTGTACAGAGACGACGACTTTTAATCGCTGGATGACGTGCACGGTACCGCTTATTTTATGCGACGCCGTCGGCAGAATCTGCGCAGCAGCGAGTAGCGGCAGCCAGCTGGTCATCCCAGCGCCTTGTCAGACAAGAGCGGACCAATCAGCCAGCAGCCCCTGGGGACACACCACCCGCGGCGCACTGCGTAACCCACTCTCAACAGGCACACTACTTCCCGCAGCCTAATCTTCGTTATGAGTCTCGAAGTATTCATCTTCATTTATGTATTTAGTCGCTGGTTTAGATTACTTACTTCCATGTATCTCCTACTTTCCTTGACTCAGACTTCAGTTTGTTCTCCTTCACTTGAGGCTTTTTAGTAATTTATTCGATCTCACCTAATTCTTTCTTTTTTTTCTGATGTTAGATCTCATGGCTGTATTTTCTACACAGTTTTCCTGCCTACATAAAACACTGTTTAATTATTTACTCTAGAATCTATTCCCGTTATATTAGTTCATTTTATGCGTTACTTCCTGATCTTGGTTGTACTACCATCTCCACACACTAGGGCTGTTGACATTTTAAAAAATATCGGATTATCGATATTTTAAAAAGTATCAATATCGGAAAAAAGTATCGATACTTTCATGAATGCAATTTCATAAAATCAAACCTTGCAAAAATAAGGCTGTCTACTGATTAATAGACGTGTGATTTTGTTCTTAATCAGGTTTTCACTTTCGAATGGTTTCTGTTGGAGATGATGATTGTTGATTTTTGTTTTTAAATTGACCATTATACGTCTCATAAGTTTCTTAAAAATTAAAAAAATCTTATTTTGTGCATTTTAAGATTTATAAGTAATGCAGTTGAGGCATTTTTTTGGACAGAAGTTTAGCTATCATAGCATGCATTATGGCAAAGTTACATAACTTTTTTTCATAATATTTTTTTGTGGTATTTCATTTAGTTTTGTATGTTGATGCCTTATTCTGAGTTGTCTTATTTTTCTTGCTCTCGAATTAGCATCTATTTGTTATTTACACTTCCTACTATTCCTGCTAACTCACTAATTTCCAGTTGGACTACTCTGGACAATCCACACGCTCATTTCAAACATTGGGCTCGCGTTCGATTAGCGCTGGGCGAGCGATGCCTTGTCTACATTGTTGTCATCATCTGAGTAGACTTGGTACCTATTACTTTTAAATTAATTACAGAAACGTAGTAAGATTACTTACGTTTGCTGATCTCTATGCATAACAGAAATTTGAGGGTCATAGTGTCATTCAGAGAAAACGAAAAATGATATCTTATTTTTAAAAATATCGAAGCCGATATCCAGATTTTAGTATCGAAATATCGATATATCGTCTTAAAAATATCACTCATAAATATCGATATTTTCAAAAAATAATATCGATATATTATCAACAGTCCTACCACACACTCGTTTTAGCAATTTAACGCTACTCGTAGCATCTGTTCAGATCTCATTTTCACAGTAGTCTAGTCCATTCACTGCAGTCACTGTTACTTTGTGTTTATTGTCCGGGTACACATACTTCTGATATTTAGTTCCAACCATTCTACATAGCGATCTTAACTTCGCTCTCGATATTGCGTTCCTAATCGACTATCGAAACCAGGCAGTAAGAGTAATTAGTTCTGTTTGTTGAACCTTCATTTAGGTTTACCTTACGATATTGCTAAACATCACCATTTTTTGTGTGTGTGTACTTGTAATTGACTATATTGTGGTGAAACGTGACGTAAATATTGGTGACACAGTTTAATGCATGATGCCCGAAGATTATGAAACTCGTTCACGTCAAATACCTATCCGAGCTTCTAAGCAGGGACAGAAATGCACAATGGATGTTACGATCGCAGACTTGCTACAATTTAATGAAGAAATAGTCTTAACGAATGCTCCCTTCGGTTGCTCAGCTGCCGAAAGCCTGGTTGACTACGTAACATCCCAGGAAATTGCCGTGTGGAATGAAAACAGCCAAAACAAACATTTTTGGATCAGACTCTGAGGAAAACTTTTTATCTCTGCCCAGTTCCGTTTCTCGAATATTTAGAATCAGCCCGTCATTAAGTATTTCACGTTTCGCCGAATTTAAATAAATAGAAGATTAACAGGATACGGTAAATCACAAATTCTTTGTAAGAATCCCCAAAGTAATATAAATACAAAATTCTTCTGGAAAATCAATCAGAATGTTCGGTTCAGGGGAAGAATTTTACCGACGGTTGTTGTGGTTCATTAGGTGTAACTCTTCCAAATCTGACAAGACTATTTCTCCCTAATACGTGGTTATCTTCCAGTCAACACATGATGAACGTAAGCTGATATTTTGTCATAATTAAATTCTGACAATCAACGTATTAAATTGACATTCTTGATTTTGAAAATAAAATAAAAATATTATGTGTAATTAGAGTTGGAAGTTAGAAAACCATGAAACAGCGCATCTGTTGCCTTGATTGGAGATCAATTGAACAAAGAAAAAAATTATGGACTTCGTTACCTCTCAAACCCTTTGTATTGAGTACTACCAACAATTATAAATTTAGTGACATATGCGGTCAGGTGGCACAGTGTTTTCGCAGTCTGATTGGAGGTCGAAAAGTTCCCTGCTGGAAACTCTGACTGGGTGGGGATTTTTAAAGGCCCTTAACCCGACATTCACTTCTGGCACAGCTTGCTGTGTAATGTGAAGTACACCAGAACGCTTCCGTGGTTCGGATTCCACGATAAACTGTAGGTCCCCTGTACCTGGTAGTACTACCGGGTTGGGTTAAGGCGGCTAAGACAGGGGCAGAGTGAGCATCCAATGAAACCCTCTCACAAATTCATTACGACCACACGGAATTATTAACTATTGTTGGCGACATATGTGTATTTTTGCAGCAATTTTGGATCTGTTCAAAGGTCTTTACAACATATTTCCAGACATTACTCCACACAATCCTCAAAAAATTTTCTTACAGACTAGTCATATATTTTAAGTTTCTGCCCTTATCAGAGGTAACTCAGAGTCAAGCTGGTAGAGAAAAAAATTAGACGAATAAAAGTTTAGTCACTAAACAGAATTTAATTGAACGTATTTGACAGTTTGAAATATCTTCAAAAAATATTTAAACCTTTTCCACATTTCTGGTATGATTTAAGATTAAAATTTATTTTTCATGGTATCTTCGAATAATACTTGATTTATGTTCAAAGTATTAAAAGAATTTGTGTTTATATCACGTGGAAAATAAAAATGATCTGAATTCTCGATTGCTTCCTCCAATGTTGCTTTCCCCTTCCAGCTGCATAAGAGATCATTCAGGATGAAACTGGGATGTAAAAAACTTAAGTAATAAGATGTAATGTCACTCTGCATGGTTTTAATTTAATATGTTTGACAGTTTCTTCCATAGCTTAAAAAATCTGTTTTTACCATCCTTGGGGAGATGTAAGTTAAAGTTTTCACTTTTCACCGTAACTTCCAGTCATACCTGATCAATATGTATAATATCAAAGGAATCTGTTCGAAGCATGTACGCATATATATTGTCTTTGCTCCTTGTGATACTCAGAGATCACATATGAGTACTTTTCGCAGTAACTCTGTACTTTGGAATCTATTCAATGCATTTTGTTCCATATTTTGTGATGTTCCTCCTTACCGTACTCGAAAAATTTCCGTAGAAACCGGTTACAGCTTAATATACGAAAGTTGAAGAATATAGTGATTAACCACAATGCAAAATTTTAACTGTATAATGTGACGATTTTCTATAGCCTAAAAAACGGTTATGACCTTTTGACTCATAACGCCCCTGTGGGATGATTTAAGTTAAAAACAGTTATTTTCGCCTCATCTTTTAGTCATGCCCGATCTATGGTCAAAATATCAAAGGAATATGTCCATTACTTTTTGTTTAATACCTGTTACAAATTAAAAAAGATTTCAGTTCACTAAGGTTTTGTCCACTATTGTTTTCGGCAGATATAATTAGATACTGGTGACATTAAATTGTGAGATGCAAAACGATTCTACTTTCTGAACGCGTTTAAAATAAGAACCACAGCTTATCTGGGTATATGTTCAAAGGCGACGATAATATTGATTGTTACACTGTAGTGGTCTATCATGGAGTAGGCGTCTACAGGCGCATAGGCTTCAGAGTAGCAACAAATCGACCTGTATCCTGCAAAATGAAGAGCTTGTAACAACCCTCAAACCTTGACTTTACATGTAATTGTGTTTCATGAATCATTAGTAGCAAGCTAGAGTTTGATTGAATATGGTTTTGTTTATTTGTCTTGCAATTTACTGTAAATCGGAGTAATGGACTTAGTTTAATGAAAATAAATTATGTAAATACTATTTAATATGTTTAAAGACAGAACTATGGAAGAGAATTGCTTAAATGTTTGTACTTCAAAGTATTAAGTTGAGCTATGATGTTTAGGGGATGATTTACTACAGTTCAAAATGATTTATGTGGATAATTTTGTATTTAAATATCTTAAATTTTCATTTCTGAGCATTTCTTAATGCTTTTAACTGATTATGTATTGATTTTGATTGGTTTTAATATGTTTTTAATTGTTTAAGTATTGTTAAAGTACGAGGAATTTCTGTCGGAAGCCTTTGTAATGTTCTAGAACTTTTAATGAAACTTATATAAAGCGAGCGGCAGAAACTCAGAGACAGTTTTACAGTTTTTCGACACAGTTTATGGACAGAGTTATGTGTACTGTGAGAGTGTATGGCAATATTGTCTTTGGAAGAAGTATTAGATGTAATCGCTGGAGTTTTTGTTTATATGTGAGCTGTATCTTGAAGTCCGATGTCTTACTAGCAATAAAAACAAGTTAAAATTTGAAACTGGATAATAGACTAATTATTTTTTTATATTAACTAACCACGAGACACCTAATAAACTCTTCTGATCTGCTGAAGATAGGGAAGCCTCAAGAGAAACAAATGACGTCCAAGGTAACGGATTTAACCTTTTTTATCAGAATTTTTTTTATCAGTTATCTCAGATTTATCATAGCAAACAAATGAAGGACAATACCATCCACTCAAACAGTTTTTGATAAAGAGCAAGATAATTATTTGAGTGCAATAAAGCATTACGCAATATTCACTTACAGAAAGTGAAAATTAGACAAACAAGACGTATGATGATCTGTTTCCAGCTGCTCAGTACAATAATCTTACTTTTAATATATAATGACTTTGTATAGTCCTAAAAACGAATTTCTGGATTTCATGTGAATCTTCCACTCGCATATATTGATAAAACATTCTCGTTTCACAGTGAATTAAAATATTTAATGGAAGAGTTACTAATATAATAAAATACGAAACTGTAGCTACGCTTCTGTTTGATTAAGGAATATTTCTTTAATTTTCGAGGTTACTTCAGAGCATCCTAAATGAGCAACTATAGGAATCTGAAATATAACAATCTTTTGACAAATGCTAAATGTTCCAAGACAACTGGTTATATACCGCATATGTTGGAATTTTTATGTCCCTGGCACTATAGGCAAATTAATTCAGTCCTTCAAAACTGGACTGATATATTCAGCATGTATACAGAACAGGTACTGTCTTATTTGAAAAATTATGATGTACCTAAAAATAATTTCAGCCACAGAAGAAAATTGTGTGTTTTAGAACCAAGAATGACATAAAATCGATCAGAAGTTTCACCGATAACAGATAGGTCAAACTATGACCTGTAGCCTCCTTTATCGAAAAAAGATCTATATTTTTCATTTCTGGAATCCGATCGATAATTTACAGTATAATAGAAGCTGCAACTAGAGACAAAGGTTTTTTCTTCTACATTCATAATTGACAGAAGCAAATATGTTATCATGGAACTATTTTAATTTCATAATTGTTTGAAATTTCCTGTACTAAATGCGAAACATCAACTTGCTGTGCCACAAGTTTCAACTAACTCACCGATAATGTTGTGGCATATTATACGCGAGTACGCAGGTTCGAATTTCCGTGCTGCCCTCCATGTTTTGATTTTAATTGTTTGACAAATTCATTTTAGGTTAATGTCGGTACAGTTCCTTCGGAAAGGTCATGGACGAATTTCCTCCAGTTCCTTATACTCAGTTCTTTCCCAATGATCTCCTCGTCAACGAGGCGTAAAGCCATAAAAATATAAGCAATTTAGCATGCACAGTTTCGATATAAGTAGGCGCCTGCCTGCTTTCACACCTAATGTAATATGCGAAAGGTTTCTAGTCAGTCGTAACCCATCGCCAGGATGTTAACTGAAATTTAACGGGACTTATTAGTAGAGATGTGCATTATTTGAAATACAAGTATTTCAAATACAAATACAAAATACCTATTTTCATTTTGGTTTTTAAGTACCCCGATATAAATAACATTTTGTATTTTATTTGAAATTCTTTTTGAAACATATTTTCTATTTGAAAAATTCAAAATACTTTTCTTAGTTTTTTACAAATTTTTTTCATATTGATCCTCATAAATGCTGATCTATCAGTAAATTCAAACTAGTGACAACAAAGCCAGAAAATTCAAATTAGAATTTGGTCTGTTGTGCAAGTAACAATGACATTGGCAATAAAGAAACGTTTACAGCCTGTCCCCTCCGACTTAGCTGTTGTGATGTTTGGTTTATCGGTTGTATGCCAGTTTTGATCCCTTGCTGTTTGAAAGTTATCAAAATGTAAGTAAAACATAGAAAATAAGTTTTTATTTACTACTGCTCACCACACAAAACACATCGCACAATATTACTAAACAAACTAATAGTAACATTTTATAAATTTGACGAATCAGCAAGAATTTTCCTAGCACAAACATTAATTACGTACCGATTTAATCTTAATTTAGGAACAAGTGTTAAATGTGGTGTAAACTAACGTAGTCCATAACCATAAGTTGGTTGGATCCTCCCGTAGGAGACATACTAAGCAATTGTGTCAGAGGTAGAATTAGTGTTGCCAGGTCCAGTTTGTTAAAAATCTGGAGGGAAGGCAAAAAAAAAGTCGGGAATCATAATTATAAATCGGGACAAAAAAAAGTTTTTTATATACCTCACGTTTATTTTTATAATTTTGGCAGGAGAGAGGTAATTTCTATAGGTATCTTTCTGTCATATTATAAGAACTTATCAGTCTTATTACTCGACATTATAATAAGTCCGGCTTGTTGAGTAGGACAAGTAAAAAAATGTTATAGAGAAAGTCTCTTTATGGTTGAATTTTAAGTAATTTTATGCTATTAATAAGTAGCTATATAGTATTTATTTTTTATTAAACTGTTTTGTGTTTGATTTTACTGTTTTTTCAAAGCTTTGTTTTTTGTAAAGTAGTTATAAGATTCGCCACAACACAAACTGATGTTGGTTTTGATTTGTAACTCTGCTTTAATATGGTCGAGTGAAAATCAATTTCAATCCAAATTATAATAGTCTGGGAAATTTTACTTTCAGCTGCTGAGTTTTAAATTGGTATTGATGCCACAAAAGCATTTTTTTCCCAGATTCATTTTGAAATATATTGTGCCATTTCTGTAACGGCGTTGTCTTATTCTGCTATGTTTCCTTCACTACGTTTTTAATGTTACAAACATCCTCGCAAAGTTCATCAACTTCTCAAAACGGGTTAATTTTTAGTTTTTCTCTAATATCAACGATTGACCCATAAGTAAAAGAGTCATCTTGTTAACAAAATGGCTTGAATAACTCTAATTTGTTTTCTTTTCCCTTTTGATTCTGGCTTTACGCCTCTATGACGTCGAGTTCGTAAGAGGCAGGAAAGCACTGAGGGCGAGGAATGGGAAGGAATTTGCTGTGACCTTTTGCACGGACCATCCCGGCATCGGCTTGTAGTGATTTGGGGAAACAATATTGCTTTAATTGAATTAGTTCTTGGTTTCAACATCTGATAATTCAAAACTTCTCCGCGACATGCACAACAATCTTTTTTATATTTGAAACAGTTTCATTCGAATTTTTTAAAATAAATCTTATATCTTTAAACGGGCAATCGTTTATATATATATATATATATATTAGGGAGTTTTTTGAACAAATAGTTGTATTAAAATCCATGAAATAAATAACATACAGAATAAGTGAACACATTTTTTATTTTTTAGTATTTTTTTTAAATACCTATTTTGCATTTAAATACCTACATCTTAAACTATTTTGCATTTTGTATTTGAAATACAAAAAAAGAAGGTATTTGTATTTTGTAATTAAATTCTTTTTAAAAACTATTTTGTACATCTCTGCTTATTAGAACTCATCGGTGACGGTTAAGCTTTTAGAAAATGCCGGGATTATTCCTTCAAAAGTGTATGACTCATTATCTAAATCCAGCTAAAAACACAATACTTGAAATAATGCTAGTGAAATATTAAAAATATAAAACAATGCTGACTCGACACACATAAGGTGTAATAAATTAAAATTACCATACTTAGTAATATAGAGAACTACGTCATTATTCCCAATTGAAACGTTTATTGCTGGTGTGTATCCTTAAAAGCCATTGTTGTATTTGCTTAAAAAAAATCAAAAAAATCAAAAGTACAGAAAATCAATCACGTAACAGAACTCAGATGATTATATAATGAGAAGGACGGGCTATTATTAAATTACGAATTTATCAGATGTGATGCCAGCGGGTTAGTGTTTCCTTTTTGAGGAACTGTTGAACTAGTACGAGTTGATTCATCAGTAAATTGTAAACGTTAGTTAGTGAAAAAAAATTAATACGTGGTATTTGGCTGGTTTAGTCATACATCAAGTTTCATTGTAATTGTGTGTATGTGAGTCATCTCAAAGTGGTCAAAGTGTTTCTTACTATCAAAGTGCAAGACGGCACAAGTGATACACATGTCACACCCAAAATACTTAATTGAAACCACCCAACCTGGGCCATACTCGAACGGGTGACCCTCAGTTACGTGTAATAAAAAGATTCCGGTGTTGACACACTTTATAGGAAGGTAGAAACCGTTATCAAGTAATAGCTTAAACGGCAACCCTTTACTTTTCTGCCCCCTGACCAGTCCCAATAATGAATCGACGTTGTGTTACCTAATTTTTTCCACGTAGACAAGGCGAATAAAAAAAATAATAAAAAAAAACTCATAGGTATTGGACTTAGACTGCCCATAGAAAACACTTTGCTACCACAGCCCGTCAGACTTAGTCGAGAGAATGTCAAGTGATGCCACAAGCATGTGTCGGTCAGGATAGTAACTAGCGGTGCGGGAGATGGAGTTACAACAACGTAATCACCTTTGAGATACGAGCACTGTCCAGACATTTCAACCTGGTCGCTGAGACCGGAGGCGTACTGAAATCAACGAATTCATTCGGCCATACTACATCGCCAAAAGCGAGCGTGGTGGGTGAGCGGTTAACGCTCTGGCCTCGCATTCTGGAGGACGCCGGTTCGAATCCCCATCCAGGCATCCATATTTGAGTTTTTCATGGTTTCCCAAGATCACTCCAGGCGAATTCCGGGATTCTTCGTTCAAAACGTCATGCCGAATTCCTTGTCCACAGTCCCATCCCGCCTCTAATGACCACGACGTCGACGAGGTGTAAAGCCATAAGTAAAAAAAAAAATCGGCACATTTGGAAGCGCTATACGTACTTTAACAAAAAAAAAAAAAAAAAAAAAAAATTGTGTTGCCTGTGGTCGCATATGGTTTAGGGTCTGTAACGAACGCGTCTTGTGACCGTTAGTTACATTAATAAACTACTGTATATGTTTATTTATTTTTAATGGAGAATATTTTAGTTAGCTTGTGGGTGCTAAGCGGTTGCTCAGGAATGTCAGCTGGCCAGATTCCTAGAACTGGCGGCGAGTTTTGCTGGGGTGATGCGACGTTGGGAGAGGGGAGTATTGTATTGTGCTAGCCAGGTAGATGTACAGAGTGACGGAGAGGAATTTCTGTTTTCATGTGGCACGGAGGAAGATTCGGTGCCGGCCGGCAAGCACGATAAGTCGATTTGGACTATCTGTGCGTTAATTGAACTGTGCTGCCTGAAACGGGACATCAGCCATTTTGTTTGAGCGGAGGTGCTCAGGCAAAGGATGTCCTGAGGAACTGTGCCACACTGTTCCGTAGCAGAGCAGAAAACTTCATCCAGTGTGTGTGGCCGACATTAAAATTCGGTAATTATATATCGCCATATGAAGGTCATTGTGCTAGTTACAAGTGCCAGTTCATAGCATTGCCCAGCTACGACCCTGCAGATAAGAACTCTCATAGCCCGGAGCAATATTTCTTTCAGAAGTGAACAGTCAAAATGTTGAATTTGTTTACTGTTTAATTTTGTGTATTTTATATAAAATGCCCACAGAAGGACAACTGATTAATTTTAACTAATTTGTTGTATATGTCATGTCAGTAATTGAAACAAAACCATTTGTGATTTCTCATATAAAGTATTCACGCAAGTCTACCTTTCATGATCATTCAATAAAATAATAACATTAATTACGATTTTAAATTAGCTAATGAGGTTAGAACGCTACAGGTCATCTTATGAACAGAAACGAGAAATTGGGACATTAAGATCATTGTTTTTTGAAAGTGATATGTCTTCTTTTAATCACCCGCTGGATGACACGGTGCTAAAATTTTAATCAATAAAGTGTCTTAGTTTCTATTATGTACCTAAATAAAATTTTAAGTTATAATTTTTTTTTGTTTGTGTAGTAATATTCAAGTAAACTCTTGCTGTGTCATCTCCCAATTACCTGCCTCCTATTTTTCTAGTAACCTCTATCCGTAAGCAATTCGGACTTTTCCGACTTTAAAAAAAGTATATTCTAAAGATGATGAGGTTAGGTAAAGACAAGAACTTAAGGAGAACTATTACAACCAATAAACAGTAGTGAACTAAAATAAGAAAAGTTAATTGTTTTAAAAACAGTTACTCCAGACATTTCTCTGAATGAATATTCTACAGCAGTAAGTAATTTTGTGGATTTTAAATTGTATTTTCTAGCTGTATTTCTGTCCGAAGAATTCCACTTGGAGTCACCAGACCAACTCTAAGTGATTCATATGGTGCAATACATTTTATAATTACCTTTTATAGATTTCAAAGAAAAATATTTTTTAGTTGATTCAGCACGATTTATTAATGAAGCTGTCTACATTCATAGATTTCCACTGTTCGAAGGCCGTTGTCAATGTGATGCAGTTGGGTGTAGCTGTCCTAAGGCACTATCTCGCAGACCATGCGCTGGGTGTCGCCCATACACTGGTAGTCGGAGAGGTAGCCCTCCGTGAACAGCATCACGCAGTTCTGGCCCTCCTCACCATTAGGCTGGCTTTCCAACCAGTTCTGGAACTCCATGTCACTCAGCAGGCGACCTGAGAAAATAAAAACACGGGTCAGCAGCCTGCCTAATCTAATTCTATGGCATTGCGGAGACGAGGTGTAACGATAAATTTTTTTAAAAAAAGCATTGCACATTATGTTTCCTCACAGTTTTTAGAATTCGCCTATCCCAATCTTTCTCAAACTTCCTCGAACCACTGGTCGTCAGTGGAGATGATTCAGGTGGTCCACAGGCAGAATATTATAAATTTAAATACCGTATTCGTACTGTACAAGGGTGTATAAACTACAAGGTAAATGTTTAAAAGTCACTAATATTTCAATGATTAGACAAAAATGCGGCATTTCCAAGATGAGTATAAGACGACATTGTATCTACAACAGTCTAATAATGTCCAGTTGCCATCAAAAATAGCGCCGTTCATCTAAGAATTAAGTAAATGTCCGTTTTATCAGAATCTTGCAATAGGTGTCAGGAACCACACTACATGATACGACTAGTAAGATGAGACGGGTGAAGTAATGGAAAATAAACACTTTCAAGTCTAGAGTCTTTTATTTTATAAATGAACACAGTTTTTCTCGGCGTTGTAATACTATTATTTATACGCGATATCATCCAGCGAATAGTAACATTAGTATTCTTTCAGTTACTAGATACTAAAAGTCTGGTCACTCTGTAATTCTGTCAGTTCACTTCAAGTTTCATAACTACGTTTCCATAAGAACTCAAAACAGGCTTTTAGAATTATGTTGTTATAATTGTACAATGCAATATGTCCCTGATGTTAATGGTACACGTAGGTGAAAAACCTTGCCTATGTAAGTTAATGGTCCACAGCATTAGTTTTCACTGGTTCCTGTACTGAAAAAGATTGAGAAGCATTGCTCTATCGAATACCTTATTCACAATTCATATTAATCATAGCTGATTTCTTTCCATTCCCATGAAAACATTTCGGTTGAACTATAAGCTGACCAGTACCTACCATTAATATAAGTTCTCAGCAGGTAGTCTGCAATTATCGGTCGTCACTTAACTTAAAAAAAAAATCCAAACGTCGAGCTACATTGAGAGCTTGATCTAATACAGAACGTAACAAAAGAGCTCTTTAAAACTGCCTGAAATAATCGGTAAGAGATAGTTGCACGAGTATACAATGCCTTTATGATCTGTTTCATCAAATTTTTGTCACTTTATATGAGGAACCATAATTTTTAATTTGAAATGTGGTGCTACAGAAGAATGTTGAAAATTAAGTGGACAGACAAAGTAAGAAATGAACGAGTTGTGGAAATGATGGGTGAGAAAAGAAGTTTGTGGAAGAATCTTACAGAAAGAAGAGTCAGGCTGGTAGGTCATATTTTGAGACATGCAGGATTGGTTAATTTGTTGGTGGAAGGAACAGTCGAAGATAAGAACTGTAGATGACAGAGATTAGAATATACGAAGCAGATAATTGAGGACGTGGGTTGTAAGGAGTATGTTGAAATGAAGAGGTTAGCACAGGATAGGAAGGGATGGAGGATTGCATTGCATCAAACAAGTATAAAGACTGACGACAGCAAAAAAAAAAAAAAAAAATAATAATAATAATATTTCGCTAACACGATTAGTAATAACACCTAAATTCAAAAGGCGACAACCATGGCTTCACAAGCTCAGAGTCGTGGTGGTTTGTTGTACTAAGCAAAATGTATGGCGTGTATTCACTAATGAAGCTGGAAAGCGGCTGTCATATTTGACTATTTAATTTCTGAACATTCTTATTCAGTTAACGGGAATACGATCCGATTTATTTCCCAGTCATTCCTTATAAAAACGGTAACTTAACTTAGTCCACAATCCGAAGGTTGGTTGGATCCTCCCGAAGGAGGCATACTAAGCCATTGTGTCAGAGGTAGGACGGCCAGTTCCTTTCCTCCGGGACCTACAGTTTAACGTGGAATCCGAACCACGGAATAAAAACGGTATAGATCCTCTTTTCGTTACCTGCACATTTTCACGTAAATAAGACGGTTGTTTTATGGGAAAATGTTCCATAGGGATAAAATATTTTTGCGAGATAGTTCATCGTACTTAAAGGGAAAGTTGAACAAATTACAGTCTTAAGTTGGGAGTGCTCCTTCGTGAGGCGAATATCTAACGTATAACAAGAAGCATCAATCAGTAGAACGCCAGGACAATTCCCACACATACAGACTGATTGAAATATTTTGGATGGGAGACAGAAACATAATTATGAAGTTGGTAATAATTTACGATATGCTATGCGAAGTAGTAACGGAGCAGAGAGTTACTGTTGGCAGGAATGTAGAGGAGATCCAATAACTCCATTACTCAATAACTGAATGTTCAGCACACTTGTTACGTACAGTTTGGTAAACATAATAGCGATGCCATACGTGAGTACTGATATTTCAGACGAACAAAAGACCGAAACTGAAAACTCTATACATTGGCAGGCACACATTCGAAGGTAGAGTATGATCTGAACGGAATATGCCATTCTCTTCGACACAGAATACGGCCGTAAAGGATGTTACAGAAATGAACGCGTCATTGGAGTGGCCTACTCACCTGACTCCGTCTGATAGACTCCTTCTTCGACGGCGTCCGTGAGTCCTGTGAAGATGACCTCCGCATCAGCTGGCAAGAGCCTCAGTAGTTCCACAGCTCTGAGGTAGGTGTCAGGAGTGGCGATGACGGCTCCGTCCGAATGGCACACTTCTAACGCCTCTATGTACTCGTGGTGTTCGTTGTGGTACTTCCAGAAGCGCCCGGCGTCGCTCACCCACACGTAGTCAGCTAAAACTGGGTTGTTTATCGGCCGCTCGCAGATGAATGTGTTATGCACGTCACACTCGACGACGCTTGCTGTACCGTTGGCATAGAGAATCGCGCAGTCCCCATCCGCTGTGTTGTTAATCTGTCCTTCCTCCCAAGGTAAATATGGTGCAGGGTTTCCTGCGAAAGAACAATGAAATGGCAGAATGTTACAAAGATAGAAAAAACATTTCGACTCGTGTACGGATGTACGTGTTTTAGCATGTAATGTTAGTTATTGAAAGATCCTCAGAAATATTAACTTCACTTAGTATTTTAAGTTGTATCTTACCACGAAGTTGTAATTTTATGTTTATAATTAGCGTTCTGGTGGCTCAGTGCCTAAGCGCTTGCTTTCTAAACGTTTGCTGCTTGAGAGTTGTGTTTAATCATATGAGCTATGCCAGGACGCTCCGTGGTTCGGATTCCACGTTAAACTGTAGGTCCCAGAGGAAAGGAACTGGCCGTCCTACCTCTGCCACAATGGCTTAGTATGCCTCCTTCTGGAGGATCCAACCAACCTTCGGGTTGTGGACTAAGTTAAGTTTAAGTTAATTAGAATCTATGGAAAGAGATAGAGAAATAAAACGTTGATAATGGAATTTACACTTATCTTAACTCGTGGAGTCAATGCAAACACGAATGTTATTAAATACAAAAAGTAATAAATAACAAGCTATTGAATTTTCCTTGGATGAATTTATATTTTACATATTCTATAATGTTACTTGGTACAATTTTTTTTATTAAAACCAATTGTTTTCCAATAATTTAAAGTCATTACTGTGTAAGCTGTATCTTGGCTGAATTTTGAATTATTCACTGCTTACTAATTGAACTTTTCTACAATGCGCCTTTAACCTCGGTATGTGAGTATTTTTAAGCACTTGTAAAGAGCTGTGGAGAAGAGTTTAAAGATATAAGACATATAAGGAGGCAAGCGGAAACATTTGTACGAAGTGTCAGAAGTTTGGTTTGGGGGAATAATTTAACAGTTGTGTTAGGTTTCTATCATCATTTACGCTTCCGAAATCTGAATACCGAGAATACGTCTTCTAAGCAAGATATAGGAAACTGAAATTAAATTTCTCAGATATAAAACGGAAATACCGAGACTATACGAAAAAAGCAATGAAAAGGTTAGGGACACAGTAAGAGATCAAGCCTTCTAGGAGTGGATGGATATGTATGGACATGTTAAGCAGATGAGAGAGAATGGAATAGAGGTAATAGAGACAAAAAATAAACCATCTATAAGTATTTCAAGGAATTGATAGTTGATATGATCGAATGATTTAGTTGAGAGAAAATAAGAGAACTGGATCAAACAGTTGTAAAGAGAAACGAATCCCATTTTCACAAAAGATCCAATCAGGGGCTGTAAATTTTGGTTGATGATGATGTATGAAATCAACAACTGCTTTTTATTTAGTACTTCGGACTGTTTTCCAGACTCACCATCAACGCCGTACCAGGTTCCCTCGGAGTCGACGTCAGTGAGGCCGATGTAGGCAAAGTTTACGTTGGGTTCGTTGGCGACGATTTGTGCGAGGAACGCCGTGGAGTTCTCGTCCTGCGGTATTGCCAGTCTCGCACCTTCTAGCTCGCAAAATTCCTGCGCAGCATCGAAATTCTTGGACGTGCGGTAGATCTTGTACAGGCCGTAACCGTGCAGATAGGAGTAGCCCATCGGAATGTTCGGCACCGCCACTGGAAACAAATAAGCTAAACATATGGCAAGTAAAGGTTAGTTGTGTTTCTATCGGAGACCACGTGACAATCCCGAATGATCTTGCTTGTTGCATCAGTGAAAATAATTCGTGATTTAACTAGCCTCTAGCTTCGTATTCGGAAGTATATGGGTTAGAATCCAGGTCTAGCCTTTAAGATTTGGATTTCCCATGGATTTCCGAAATCGCTACAGGAGAAAGCTGGGATGATTGCTTCAAAAGTCAATGGCCAAATTCCTTTCCATTTCTAGCCCCCTATCCTTTCCTGCCTCTAATGACCTCAACGACTACGAGGCGAAAAGCCAGAGATTTATACTATACTTAATTTCAAAGATTGTAAAGAATGACGGCTTGTCTGGAGTATTCTGGCAAGTCAGTTCATCGAAATTTCTCGTGCTCTACGCTATGACAAAAGCCATCTTTGTCCAGCCTGCTTTTTAACTTAACTACAAACTACTCTAATATTTCCACTAGAAAATAACATAGTGCTTAAGTTATGCCACATAATATTAGTTTTAATCGTGGTACAGGCCGCTTAGATCATGATCAGTTTGTAACTACTTCCATTCAAATCGAGTTTTTTTAGCTACATGATGCTCATGAAAAAGATTGATATTCTCTTTCTATATTTAAAAAAAAAAAAAATTAAATTAGTCATGCCCTCTGCTGAAGTGACAAATGGTAACATTTCTGCTCGAAAATGGAAGCTTCCATCGCACGCTCATTAATACATTCGCTGCATCGCGATATAAATATAATCCTCTGTTTTTTAACTGATTGCAACAGCAATCAGAGACTATAACTAAAGCATCTACATCTAGCGAATGCAAACAAAGAAAAAGCAAGTAATAATCAATAGATTGATTTAAATGATATATACTTTTCTGCTCTGTTAATTTATTTCTTCGCAATCGCTTTAAACTACAACATATAATTATATTGGCACTAGCATTTTTTGTTATTGGTAAAAAAGGAACATTTTTATCCAGATTCTATTTTACTCTGTTTCATAACTTTAAATACCCCTGTTCACAGACATCCATATTTTTCTGAAAGCATCCCACTGATAACTTCGCAACGATAGTTTTGAGTATTTTTCATATTTTATTATCAATCCATCGAAGTTACTATTCCATTCTTTTTAACGGCCTGTCGATAAAGTGTTACATTGAAGATAGCGTGAATTAACGAAGTGTATCAAGTGTTGCAATCTGCCTGCTATTCGTGTAGGCTTTATACTAAAATTTGCAAATGTTCCAACGTTCTCTTATGAGATGCCCGAAAATATTCTGAGAACGTATTTACTCTTTACGTAACTAACGTAACGTAACTAACGAGATTTAACAAACACTTACATTCCAGCGTCCAACAGGTAGAACTGACAAAGGATGACAACACATTTCACAGTCGCTTGTAAGTTGTGAATAATATCATAATTTATCTGCCTTCGAGGAGATAAGAAATATATATGCAATGTTGGTGCAGGCCATGTTTCCGCAGTTGCTTAATTAATTACTAGTTGAAAGGTAACGCCAATGCAACTGTTTCATTTATGTATTGAAACAGTTGCATTGGCGTTACCTTTCAACTAGTAAGAAATATATAGATCCTTGGAAATCTTTTAAATTATGTTTTATATGATAAACAACTTTATATAAAATCTAAAGCTTACGAATAGTATCCATGTTACTACTACTATCAGTGAAATTAATTAAAAAAATATAGTTCGAAAGATATTTAAATTAGCTTTGAAATACACTTACTATATCAATACATAAAATATCGAAAAAAATAACAGGATATTTCTTTCAATATGCTAGAAGAGTTTGATTTCATTGATTTACTTATATTTTATTCTAAGTTTTCATTTTTTATACTACATGTAACAAAATCTTTGACTTAATGAGGAAAAGGAAGAAAGCCTTTTTTATCGTACTGTAACAGCCCTAATACCTGAATTGTGAATAGTATTGTACTGTGTGAAATATTTGTAATGAGCTAAAGTTTGCTTGAAAGTGATTTGGTATGTTTATTTTGTAATTTCTTGTAAATAAGTGTATATAGACTTTGTTTTTGGTAAGAAAATTATTTAAAGACCATTTAATATGTTTAAGAACCGAATGATGCAAGAGAATTTCTTAAAAGTTTGTAATTCCATGTATTACTGTAATTTACGATGTCTACAGGACAATTCTCCACCATTTGAAAGGATTTCTGTAAATAATTTTGTATTTAAGTATCTATAATTACCATTTCTGATCACTTTGTAATGTTATTAATTAATTTTGTATCAATTCTGATTGTTTTTAATATGTTTGATTGTTTGAGTGATTGTTAATGATCGAGAAATATCGGGCGGATGCCTTTGAAGAATTCTCGTAAATTCGATAGACTCTATATAAACAGATGGCCTGGACAGAGTATTCATTCAGTGTTACAGAGACATTCATTAAGTTTTCATTCAGTTTTCAAGTCTTCAGTTGTTAGTTGACAGTATTCAGAAGTGCATCTTTGGATTGTACCTGTGATTGTGAATGTCGCTGACTTGTTTTGATCATAAATAAACATGCATCTTCATATCTAATTTTCTTTGGTGATTTCTGTAATTAATTAATGCAGTTCTTAAATCACCATAAAGAACCTTAACATGGCGACCGTTGACATGACGAGAAGTTCTTAAACATCTATGTGATGTTTATCTTTTAAAAAGAATCTGCAGAAAATTGCGACGGATTATCGGCGATAAGCGAACATAACCTGCGAGAAAATTTCGACCGGCTACGCCACACGTAGAGCTTATATAGGCGACACGGATCTGACGGGAAGCGGACCTTCTTCGGCCTAAGGCGGAGTTCTTAAATCACTATAAAGAACCTTAACAGTACGTTTGGAACACTAATTTGGCGTTGTTGATTTCATTCGTACACCTGTTAGGTCTTAACGACAATTCCAGATAAAGCAGATTGTTCTGAAAGGTAAGTAAAGCAGTAAGATGAAGTCGTTTACTTACCTCCGTCACAACTGAACAGCGCATCCTGAAAAAGAACCACCAGTGCGTCATTAGTTATTGATGCTAGAAAACTATCACTATATCGTATAGTTGTTAAACTTAAGACTTTAAAAAGCTTATTACAAAGTAAAGAGCACTTTCCTAGCAAGAGATACGTTGTAATGGTCCAGTTAGTTTTTATTCCGTTGAGACCTTGAAATAACAGCCCGGACACCCCTGCTGGAATGCATGCAGGGTGGGGGTGGGGGCAGGTTCTCTCTGACGGGAGGTTTGGCATGAGGACAGGGCAGAAGAGTGTTGGATGCCTAGCAGGGTGGTGCAAAAGTTTAAGTGAACGTCGCTCGTCGGAGTGACTAGTGTTTGGTCACTGCCTGTACACCAACGGGACGCCTGCCACATAATAGATGTCACTGTGCTTACGACAACTGATTATCGTAAGCAAAACCTTTGCACATAGTGAAATAACGAGACGCCCTTCAATTAGTGCTGAGGCCAGTTATCCACAGTGCAAGTACACTTCATTTGGAGTACTGGGCGCGTGGGCTGATCAACATTAATATGACCTGTAAGCGCCCTGAGATTAAGAACAATTTCATGCTCCACGTACAGCCAGGACATATTTAATTCTAGATTTTATTTTGCCGGCCGTGTATCGGATTATATTGTATTAATATTTTATTAATTCATTTGGTTATTTGATCTACAATGTTAGTAACAAAGGTTCAAGGTTTGATTAACAGGTATTCACACTTTTTTTTTTTTTTTTTTTTTTTTAATTGCTGTTGTCAGTCTTTCGACTGGTTTGATGCAATCCTCCATCCTTTCCTATCCTGAGCTAACCTTTTCATTTTTACATACCCCTTAGAACCCACATCCTCAATTATCTGCTTCATATATTCTAATCTCTGTCTTCCTCTACAGTTGTTACCTTCGACTGTTCCCTCCACTAACAAATTAACCAATCCAGCATGTCTCAAAATATAAATTCTTTATGTGGAATAAATTAAATGATAATATGTGAAAAATCTTTCATTTCTGGGAGTTGATTTAATTAAAGTTTTACAGCCATTGGGGGTGTTACAACCTGTAAGGGCAAAACGTTTGTGATAAGTTATAATTATTCCAACGATATTATAAAAATTTCGCCGAACGTAACTATTTTATTAATTAAATTATAGAGGTAAAAGCGTTGTAATCATTTAATAATAATAATATTTAGACGAAAATAAATTCATTCATCAGTTGATTTAATTCCATCACCAATGAAAATTTCAGAGCAATTTTCGAAAGATCGTCTTAGCTGGGGAACCTAACTTGTAGTAACAAATGAAGAATAAGTTTTTCTTTTGGAAACGTATTGTTGAATTCTGCAATCGTTAGCAAAAAGTTATAGACAAGTCACGCCAAGTTTGAAATAAAACTAGAAATAACCTAATTCGACACGTGTCACCTTAAAAACAAGTATCAAAGAACATCGGGTTAGAGTAAAGTTCCCGTACCAAACTACAGCCTTCTAAACTATCATAGATATAACGGTTAGTTCTATATTTAAATATATAATTCCTATCTCTATTAACCATTGTCATTTTACATTACACTCCCTGATAACGACCTTTGATTCCCATAAGTCATTAATTTGTCTTCATTTGTGTCAGTGTGATTGCTCTATGAAGCGGAATGGAAGCCATACCTCTGATCTGGTACAGGTGAAGTCTAGTAACTGCGTCTTGTTGCCCGCCTCGTCGCAGAGACAGTTCAGTTGGGGCGCTTCGTTCTGACAGTGAGCCATTGCCAGAAGCTGCACTGACAACGCAACGAACACCAACACTTTCATTGAAGCCATTATAATCGCAGTTCACCTGGAAACAGTAAAGCACCACTCTTATTATTTACGATGGAATGTCCTTTTTCCAGATACCAAAGGACGTATAAACTAATTTTTTACGTTGTCTCTCAATATCAGTTAGTCCGTGTCTCAAATATTTTTTTACGACAGGAACCACTGTTCGCCTAGAAGATCACCGCATAGAGCGAGGACAGAAAGCAAAGTATGAGAATCGAATCCAGGTATCATATACAGCATCACATCAAATATTGGCATCGCTTTGGCATTGAAGATAAAATAATTGAACAACATCCAACTGTTCAAGCAATATTTCCGTTCCCAGATTTTGACAGATTTTAAAGTCTTGTAAGTCTTCGGAGCATTCCACTGTTTTCGATCACATTTCTTTCTGACCGTGAGTATATGACCAGTTTGTGTGATCTTAATACAGAATAAAGTAAACAGTTGGCAAAAAATTTCAGACCAACACTGGCACTTAGAATCATTGATGTGAATGCATTTTTATTTCTCTAGTTCAGCTTTAGTAATTCTGGATATACTCCTTTTGTTCTTCAAACTTCTTCTTTTTAACCTTAAATATATAGTCGGACATTTTCACGATAACACATTATTAGGACCTGTAAGTTGAATAAATTAACCGCCTGAAAACTTGTCAGTAAAAAACGAAATGTGTGTTGTATCTCTGGTTAGGATACCCACAAAGGTAGTTCTGTCATCTGATTAGGGCTTTACGTCTCGTCGACGTCGAGGTCATTAGAGGCAGGAAAGGACTGGGGGTAAAGAGCGGAGAGAAACCATACAGGCTTTCACCAAGAGTGAAACCAGGGAAAACTCAAATCTGGATTGCTGGAAACGAAATTGAACCCGCGTCCTCCCGAATGCGGGGCCAGAGAATTACCGAGCTTTCATTTGCCATGCAAAGTACCTCTGTTATGGTTGTGCCTACATTTTAATGTGGAATTCGAACAAATATTTAGAGGTGTACCTCAAATTGAGCAGGCAAAATCCATAAAAAGTCTTCGTTGTGCTAGTATTTAAAGCCATAACCATTATTTTTCAACGCAAGCTCCATAAACACTGTATTGTTGTGAAATATTTGTGGACTTGAAATATGAAACAAGTAGCTCAATTTTTCGAACAGAATTTCCTACCCATTTTTTTCCTAAGCTGTGGTCCACCAACTCCCGGCAATTTCATTGCTTCCACACCATGAATGATAAAAGAACAATCGTGTTCACAATATTGATCAGTAGACATACGTTACCTCACTTAATAACTTTAACACGAAAATTGTCACGATAATCTTCGTCGTATATATACGAATATTATTTTATACCTGTTCTCATCGTCATCTTTTCGAAGATTAAATGTAGGGTACGTCTTCTCGATATCGTGCTTACTACGAACTGCTACAATCTCAAACACATTTTCTGACACGTTCAAGAAAAAGAAAAGAAGAAAAAACAATAACACTTATTTAGGAAATCTAAGATACAAATGATTTCTCCGATAACTTACTCTTATTGCAGTTAGGGTATATTGTATAATGCCTCATATTTTTAAGTATTTATGAATTAAATTATTTTGCAACAATGTCGTGCGGGAATGATATTTGTTCCGTTTAGCTGTCTGAGGTTCAAGCAGGAGAGAAGGGGGTGAAATGGGTATTAGCAGTGATACTGTACATTTATTCTGCAACGCAAATCAGACGAAAAGGAGTTATATTGGCGCTACCAACATTAAGTATTAATGTGATGAAGATCAAACCATCAAAAATATGACCCAGTGTTTTTTGTGCAACCAAGATAACTGGTTTGAGCCATACGGAATGTACTTAACGTTTAGAATTTCTGGATGAAATGAATTTGAGGTGGCCGACGTGAACATTGTTTAGATATATATTTGATGTTTGTGTTTCGATGATGATAATAATAATTACTTCGGCAACAGGATGGAGGTGTTACAATTAGTACTAACTTGGATAGATTTTATCAAGCTATTCTGCAGTAGGTAGAAATACGCTTTCTGGCTACAAACATTTTGTGCGTGGAAATGGTGTTCCTTGGTATAACAATCCCATATCATCCGTACTTGGAAGACTTCAGACACCAGTTCTGTTGTTACTTATTACTGGTGTTTCATGCTCGCGATATCGTGGTAATTCAATTTAAAAAAAGCATAAAACTGTAATGGTTACACATTACATCTGTATGTGTAACTAAACCATGTGCTTCTTATTTCGTTACAACTATTTTTCCCATTGGCGCAATATTAATATTTTTATTAATAACAAACTTATGATAATTACTGGAACTTGGAAGTACAAGGGTACCGGGAACGAGCCCATGCCTGGCCTACCTGCCCTCCTGAATGTGGTTCTTAGGAGGTTTTCCGCAGCCACCAATACGAATGCTAGGACGGTTTCCAAACCCCGCTTCATAAAGTATACATTTCACACACAAAAAATAACCTATCTGAAACACAATATAGTTATACGTTTCAAAACACTTCTCCCATTAGTACGTAGCACTACATGACATTAGGTATAATATTTGTGGAGTCAGCAAGGGCATCGTGCAGGAAAATCAAATCACCAAATTCGACCACGCAACGTTGAGTGAAATTCAGAACTCAATGTATTGTGAAAAGTTAGTGAAGAAGAATAGCAAACTTATGATAGTTTCTGGAAATCTGCGCTGTAGGATCCCACTTACCTTTGAACTGATGTCCAGTGGAACACAAACGGAGGCTGCTCGATCGTATTTACAGTAAATGCTAGCGCAATGCTGATACCGTACCTGGTATCTCGTTTATTCTCAGAGCACTCAAACTGATATCACAATACACCACTTCAAACGACAACCGCATGCACAATCAACTACCAATCATCTTAAGTCTAAAACAATCAGCACTTCAGATTACTCAAGTTCTGGAATATTGTTCAACTTATTCGCACCTTGAGATGACAATATTGATTCGGAATAGATTATGCAGTGCATGGAACTAGTTTGGTGTGGAGTGTAGGAGGAAAACGTCTCTTGAAGTTTAACGTTACCTAACTTTCCACAATAAAACTTTGAAAATAGCATTTAGGTCCTAGACTTATATCGTTTCATACTAGGCTGTATTTCATCGTTTAGGTTCCTTTAACTTAACCATGAGAGTTATAGAGATATGAACCAGAAGATTGCCCTCGCATACAGATTGAGAAGAAACATATTTTAAACGTACAAATTTGTTCAGGTGACGCTGTTCAAAAGAGTGAGAAACATTGACAAAGGTTCCTAAGTAAGAGGCGCATTTGAGAGCACATGAATACATTTCAAATTTATTTAAAAATAAAACCAAAATAATGAAACCTTGACAATAATCCTGCCAGTTAAATAAATTTACACTTTGAAACCATGTGTTGGATAAACCACAAATTAATGTTGTTATCAGCTAAAAAATCTTTCCCAATTAGTCAAATCTCTCTAATGAAATTAGAACCGTAATTATTTCATAATTGGTTTAACAGAAGCACGTAGTATGTTGCGCTGTTAAGAACATGTTTCTTTAATAGTGGAACGTGACAAAATAAAATTAAGTGTAAGTATGTCTTGACCTACGTCTTGTAATTTGCATACCTTTGGGAAAGGTTTTAGTATCTACTAAGTTGTGATTTAGTAATGGAGATAGTGTACCCTATCATTAACATAAATAATTAATATTGACTGTGATGGGAATAGAAATAAAAATAAATATGAATTAGTAAAAATATATTCTTTAAATTTTTTGTAAATGTAAAGACTACCATGAAAAAAAAAAATTTTTTTGCACCATCATCAACGACTTCAACCAAGAAATGATGTACTCTCTTAAATTTACGACTTTATTATTTTGAAATTAAAGTAAGATATAGGACTGTTGATAATATATCGAAATATTGATATTATTTTTTGAAAATATCGATATTTTTGAGTGATATTTTTAGGACGATATATCGATATTTCGATACTGAAATCTGGATATCGGCTTCGATATTTTTTTAAATAAGTTATCATTTATAGTTTTTTCTGAATGACAATATGTCCCTCAAATTTCTATTACGCATAGAGATCAGAAAGCTAAAGTAAATCTTACTACGTTCCTATAATTAATTTGAAAGTACCAAGTCTACTAAGATGATGACAACAGTGTAGGCAAGGCATCGCTCGCCCAGTACGAACAGAACGCGAGCCTATTGTTTGAAATGAAGTTGATTGTCCAGGGTAGTCCAACTTGAAATTAGTGAGTTAACAGGAATAGTGGGAAGTGTAAATAACAAAGAGTTACTAATTCGAGAGCAAGAAAAATAAGACAACTCGGAATAAGCTATCAACATACAAAACTAAATCAAATATCACAAAAAAATCTTATGAAAAAAGTTATGTTACTTGGCCATAATGCATGATATGCCTAAATAAATATCTGAATCTTATCAATCTTAAAAATACACAAAATAAGATTAGCCTCGAACCTCTTTCGAGTTTTATAAATTTTATTCATTTTTATGACACTTATGAGACTCATAATGGTCAATTTTTCAACAAAAAAAATCGTCATCACCAGCACCATAACCATTCGAAAGTGAAAACCTGATTAAGAGCAAAATCACACGTCTATTTATCAGTGGGCAGCCTTATTTTTTTAAGGTTTGACTGTATGAAATTGTATTTATGAAATTATCGATATATCGTTACTTTTTTCCGATATATCGACTGCCGATATTGATACTTTTTAAAATATCGATATATCTAAAATCAGATATTTTTAAAAATATCAACAGCCCTAGTAAGAGATCACCAAATTTGAATTCTGATCACTGAGGCCATTAGTTTAGCTTTCACTAGCAGTGTTTTACTGTGGACAGTTTCACACATCGTTGAAAGAAAAGAACACTGATGAAGCTGGACAGACGGCGCGATGTGTATTTCACAGCTCACCACTTTTTTTTTTTTTTTTTTTTTTTTTTTTACTATTTCATTCCTCCCAGCTGAAGGCTGGGAGGCGGGCTGCTGGAGAGTCATAGGAGACTCTTTTCAGCCTAACTATACTACGGGGAGGGAGGGGGGATGGAAGGTCGGCCGTGGCCTTGTAGGGAACCATCCCAGCATTCGCCTAGAGTGTCTGAGGGAAACCACGGAAAACCTCAGACAGGATGGCCGAACCGAGTTTAACCCCGGTCCTCCCGAATGGCAAGTGGCAGTGCGAAATCACACTGCCCAAGCCTCGGTCTACCTGAAGAAACTTGGTCTTTGAAGGGTCCATGCTATCTCCCCACTGCGAGTAGCGGTACCGTCTGCTCCTCAGTTTTCACTTTCCGGATGTAGTTGATACCCCTTGCATCTATATGCAGGTAGTCGGTGATAATTTCTGTATAACTGGCGATGATTTGTGAGAACTGAGTTCTCCTGTTG
>JARYHS010012519.1:196480592-196527778 GCA_031002005.1 Vandiemenella viatica
GTTTATTATAATAGCCAGGAAATCAAATTAATTAAAGAAAAGTTATTTGTATACACCTAATTAACTTACATCGATATTAAATATAATTATAAATTGCAGTATTTTCTTTTTTACGTGACAATATTAATGAAAACGTTTCTTCTTGAATTATAGATACTAAATTTCGCAAATCGCACTGCTCTGTCACTTAGAAACAATTAACTTTCCCACTATTTCGCAGGGTGATCTTTTAGTCCGCATTGCCAATAAGCTCGGGCGGCCTGCCGTAGTCCATTTCTATTTATTAACCGTACCCATTAACGCGAACGCGACTTGCAAGTCGTTACGACTGCAAATTAAATAAAATAAAATAAAATAAAAAAGGAGACTGAAACGACCAGAGTAGCCGCGCGCAACTACTTAATATCTATGTAAAATTACTGCCCAATGCAGACTGCGCTACTGACCGCCTTTCAGGTAGAAAATTATGTGAAACGCACGCAGCTTGCGATGTCTATAGACATGTCTGTGTTTAAAGATCTGTGAAATATCCACCATTTATTGGCCATCATGCCAAATGTACACTCGCTGTATCGCCTTGCTCTACACTATCTGTAGTTAAACACACTCTTTTTGCTTGTTTACGTTCGCCCACTATACTTTATTAGTTAGTTTGAAAGCATCATCACTGACGAAAACGTAAGGCATCGGTGTGTTCTTTATTGTGAAATTGGCGCGTTTTCTGGAATATTTAGTTCGTTCTTGGTCAGTTTTAAAAAAAATATAGAATGTACTATTTCTAAATATAGATCCGATACTGAATTTTCCTGAAGCTCCAACGTCAATGCAAATAACAAAGGAAGTATTAAAATACAATGTTGACGTTTTCATTTTTTTTAACAAGAAAATACATGTCATTTCCTCAACGTCCATTTTGAAATTGAGCTGGTTTTTAGAATACAGTCGCGCACGCAGTTACCAGAAAACTAAACGCTAGCGACTGCGGTTCCTCGCGACTGGTCACTTACTGGAAACAAAGCGTTATTGTTTGTTCCAACCAATCTGTTGCTGGAAGAATACAAGTATCGCCATTTCTCTATTAAACGTACTATGTTAAATGTAATTTTTTTTGCGTAATTTGCGAGGAGGAAATTGTAAGCTCCGACTATTGTGCTATTTATGTTGGTGATGTTCTTACCTGTCGTTTGTTGTTCTGTATGTATATTAAAACTGGGAGAATGGGAAATTATATGCTGAACCGTTCATACCTGTCCTTCCGAAAATTACCAAGAAGGCTGCCGCGCTTAACGTCTAACGAATCGCGTTTGACTGTGTGGTATGCTCCGTACAGAGGTAATGAGATTAAACCATTTCCTGGCAAAGTTCTAATGATTTTTTTTTTTTTCAGTACCAGAATTTGAACGAGCTAACCCCGTTGAAAACAGTGGACAACATGATGGTTCCGCAATTATTTGAGTCAGTGAAATGAGGAATTAATTTTCTTGTAAATTAATTTTTATATTTCGATTTTACGTCGAGAGACTGTAAAGCGAAATCTGTCTTGTAAATTTAATCACACGCGACCAATTTCAATCATTTAGGGATGCTTCAGTAGATTAAAATAATTGATGGCTCATTCAAAAAAAAACAACAACAAAAAATCAATTTCATCATACAATTTGCGGGATGTATACCACAGTGTCGCACATGGGATAAAATTAAATAATTATTTTCACATTGTTCAATGTTCCTAGGGTGAGACCATTTCCACATTTTCGTCTAAATTCTATCAACAACAACAGAAGAATGGAAGAAAAAATCCTTGTTCATGATTGAAAATAAAGCTTTTGTTTTATCTCCTTTGTAAAAGTTGAAATTTAAATTGAAGAAATTGATGAACGTTCTAACCGTCTCATTAGTTAGATTTTTTATAAAAACATATATAACCAACGGAATTCCTTTTATATTCAATACTCTGTTTGACCATTACTTATTTTTAAAGTAATAGACACATTTATTATCAATGAAGGTACCTTAGTACTTATTCAAATAGGTCACATTACCTTACGTAAAATAATATTCATCTCTTTCCTCTTCACACACAACATTTATTCAGTCTTTCCATTGCGAAATTTAACATCACTTAAACATTTTTTTGTTACATCTATTCTCAAAATCCATCAATATTTCATTATTCCAATGTCCGCCATGGTATTCATTCTGCTCATCATTGCTCCTCCACGTCTTCTCTTGTTCTCCTCTATCATCTCTTTGCCATATATAGTCTATCATCGATGGATCGATTTTTCTTGCTGCCTGTTAATTTAAGAACAATATCATTCTACATCTACATCTATACTCTGCAATTCACAAATACTGTGGGTGGCAGAGGGTGCTAAGCACCAATCCTAATTCAGTGCATTCTAATCCCGAACAGAACGAGGAAAGAAAGAATACATAAATGTATCAGTACGGCATCTTATTTCTCGAATATTATCCCTCCTGTCATTGCGAGCTAAATAGGTTGGTGGAAGAAATATTTTGCTGCACTCGTAAATGAAAGATTTTCGCATATTCTCCAACAAATTCAAACGAAAACGAATTACTACAAATATTTACAAAAACATACAAATACTTGAAAGTACACTAACACCTGTCAATTTATTTCATTTACTTGATGTATGCCCGTTACAACGTGTTTAGAGATACTTCAGCTATGGCGAACCAGTCAATAGAGCCTCAAATATTAAGTAGCGGGTAAGATGGAGCGATATTTGAGAGCAGTTAAGAGATTGGTGTACCACGCTTTTTTGCTGCGGAGGCATCTGCGAAAAGACATCAAGAGAAGCAGAGTGGCAAGTAGTCAGGTTCCTGAATGGAAGAAGGCTTACAACTGCTTCAGATATGCTGCTAGCACGAGACACGATGCAGGAGATCAACCGGAATTTCTGTGTCGGTAATCAGATCGGGCGAGAGAGTATCCGTCCTGCGATGGAAACCTGAGGCCCGGCTCACTGGGACTCGTCCAGAAACACAATGGCCAGTGCTGCACAACGGAGCAGCTGTAGTACCTGCCCCGGGAAGACGTATCATCTTCAAACGCTGGTTGCATATTAGCAGCTCACATTGCTATCAACTTCGCTGATGTTCTCTTCGCAATTCCTAGAAACAAAATACCGTGTTTTCACAGACATCCAAATGTTCAAATGTAGTAACTAACCAAGTAGTTAATACATTGAAAACTCAATATTGGTGTCAAAATCCCATTAGTATAATGAGTAAGGACAATTTTCTCACAGATTTTTTTGTTATTTAATTTCTAGAGTACAAAGAATGAGAATGAGTATTTCAATAACTGTTCAATTTGCCATAACTCTGCTTAATTTTAGGGAAATGATTAATCGAAAATTATTCTTCATCCCTTAAAACGCTCACCATGCTTACGGCAAAAACAACCATGTAAAACATTTCAATTTACGGAAGTTACACTCTTACAAGCGACAAAAAGAAATCAATTAATTTTAAAATTTGTACGTCTGGTATATTAAAAAATAAACATTTTCGAAAATGATTGATTGAAAATAGATTTTTTTAAGGTCATAGGAGAACGATTAACTTATGAACAGAGAGAATGCGTATGAAACAGAGGTTTACAATATTTTATTTAGATATTGCAGTTGTAGTTTGAAATACGTGTATGAATACATTAACGCTACAGAAGAAAAGGTGGCGGAGTACAACAAACAAAAATGATCAGAAATACTGTGTTACTGGATAGGACTCAGTTCCAGTAGTAATATGTCTTATTATTGAAGACCAGAAGTAAGCTCGAGAGCGTTTTTTGAAGATGTTTGTTGGTCTAGAATAGTTCCTGTTTTTAGTGACACACAAATTTAAAAAAAAAAAAAAAAAAAACAACAATTTTTAAATTTTAATAACCGTCATGTCTGATATACAAAAGTAAATAACCTAAATATGTAAATACGGCAGAGCACCATGACAATACTGATTGAAAATTGTCAACAAGGGGAAGGACAATTTTAGCCCACGTTTCTTCAGCCGTAAAGTTTTACCGTATGGTTTTATCTGTATGGACGTATTTAATTTAAACTGAAAACCTATCATACTTAATTAAAGTATTCTGGCAATTCATTTCCTCACGCAAACATGGAAAATGCAATGAAAATAGTAATGTCTATCTTAAATGAACGTAATTGCATACGAATGAATTTACTGTTTAATATTAAGTAACTTTCATAAACTTCATAGTTATCAACTAGATGGAATTATTTTATTGTACAGTAATGCCCTACCTGCTACCATCGCCGTTGTATCAAACAAAGGGCCACATTAACTTAAATTTCTACGCTTTCAGGATATAATCATTAATCCAGTACTAAAATCATTAACGGTGTAATAAATACAAACATTGCTATAAACTTACTAACGTTACTTGCAATTTATTGCAGTCTTCCTATTTACTGATGGAATTGTTTTAAGGAGTACTTTTGGATACTGTTTGTTGTTATTTAGCTGGTGAGAAGTTTTGCTATCCATTAATGTGTAATCTAATATTTAATTCGGATACAAAATTCCTGTAAGGAAAGGTAACATAGACTAAATTAGGGCTCTAACCGATTCATTCCGATTAAGGAATGAAATAGGAAGGATTTATTGAGTGAGATAGGAGTAGATCTTTATAAACCGTTCCGGCAATACAGATCTGAGTTTTCCTTGGTTTTCCCAGATCAAATGCCGGGATAGTTCCTCAAAATAGACCATGGATGACACCTGTCATATCCCGTACATTTTTTCCTATGTACAGACTATTACGCATTAGGATATGTCCAATGCACCCTTCGTCACGAACTTTTAGTGAATCACGGAGTAATTATAATAGAAAGAAGGCTGCCATAAAGTAACAACATACTGATTGTGACATAATAGCTAGAATCTCAAAAGCTATATTCACTTTGCTGCTAGACATTATTTATTTCCATACGAATAAGATGAAAACCCAACTACAATGAAGACTTATTTTTTCGAAGGAAGAAGCTGTAATGGCTAAGCGAAATCGTTTTTTCTCATTCACTTTCTTTGTAACCGTGAAATTGTTTGATCAAAGAAACTTGTATCCGCCCGCAGTCTACATACTCGCTCCACTTTATTTTTCTTGGCCTGGAGTATTTTTTCTTCGCTTCAGAAGCGCCGCGGGCACACAAAGGATTCCGCACTTTCAGTGTCGTCGCCACTTTAGCAAGGGAAAAACTCATTACGCAAAGCTGCGGATTTTTTCCCATCTAAAAGGATGTCAGCCTTGCAAAGATGTTAGAAATAATTCTTTGTCTGCGTTTGTCAGGCGGTGGGTTTGTACAGCGTCGTAATCGTGTTAAATTTCATCACGGCTTTGGTAACTATATCGAGCTAAGTTATACCATTAACGTAAGGTGTAGTTTATCTTTGGCTTCTGGGGCGCTTCGGCGAACTTATATTTAGAGGACGAAAATAGAAAATAGTCACGGAATAACTTCAGCAATGAACTTGTAACAGCCCTCAAAACAAAACTTAAATGGAATGGTATTTTATGAAGCACTTACAGTAAGCTAAAGTTTGGTTGAATATGATCTGGTAGGTTTGTTTTGCAATTTCCTGTAAATCAATGTATATAGACTTTGTTTTATGAAAAGAAATTATTTAAAGGTCATTTAATATGTTTAAGAATAAAATTGTGCAAGAGAATTGTTTAAATGTTCATAATTCCAGATATTAAGGCAAGTTACGATGTCTAAAGAACAATTTGCTACAGTTTAAAATGATTTCTGTGAATAATTTTGTGTTTAAGTATATTTAATTTCCATTTCTGACCATTTTGTACTGATGGTAAATGATTACGTATTTATTCTGATTGTTTTTAATATGTTTCAATTGTTTAAGTATTTTTAATGTTCGAGAATTATCTGCCGCAAACTTTAAAGTGTTGTAGAAATTTCGATGTAGCTTATACAAAGCAAACTTCCGAGACGGAGAAACAATTTTCACCGACTCAATTTAAGACGGCCAAGGACTATATTGTCTGTGGAAGAAGTGTTTTATACAATCACTGGATAGCTTGTACGCATGTAAACATCTTTGACGTCGTGTTCCTGAAGATAAAAGTAAGTTTAAACTGAACTGTATTGTGGAATATCACTTTTCGAAACTGAAAAAGAAACCTAAACATATTTTTATAAAAATTTAATGCAGGAACTTTTAAAAATTTGCACAGTCGAGGACAAAAAAAAATAGAAAGTTAAAACAAACTGTAAGCCTATAAATTATCGACGCATATAAAAAAAAATGAAGGTACCACATAACATTTTATGGAAATAATATCCTTTGATTCTGAGTTAATTCCAGCGTGTATTTCACTTCAGGTGAACGCCAGACCAGAGTCTAACAAACTTAGTTAATTATAACTTCCATACATATTAATACTTTTTAAGAATTTTTCACTTAGTTTAGTGGTATAATCTTTAGCCAAAATCATTTCAATAGCAATTATTTCGTCGGTGTAGACGCAAAGCATATTCTAATCTTAAATTGTTGATATCAGCTACATTATATGAAATCAGCAACATATGAACTTGTTCGTCGTAACAAGAAAATCTGAGGTGTCACCGTAGCTAGTTCTGACGTGCGTTACAAAGTACCTTAGTTCCAAATATAAACATAGAATTCATATCACAACAGCAGGGGCACGCTGGTGTTTTTCAAGGTTAAACAGTTAATTCTATCCAAGCTTTTAAGCCTTTACGTTCTGCGTAAAATAACTTTTTCATTCATATGTACAGGAATATATTGAAAGGGCGCATCACTGTAATCTACACTTACAATAAACGTCATTACGCTAGGAACAGCAACATAAATTCCCATTAACAAGAAATTTACTAATAAAATGGAAGGTCAACACTCTCAATTGAAGTCAATACGTAAAATCCTCCATGAAAATCAGTTCATTTACGTTCAAATTTTCTGATCCCAACAAAAGAAAAGTAGTGTAAATTTATGACCACTTCGCTATTTCCCGTCTATAAGCATCCTATTTCGTAAAGTTTACATTAGAGAAATCAAAAATCTTCGTCGTACATTCGGCTTTAGTAAAGCACAAAACTAGAAAGGTCTCTTCCGTGCAGTTATTGATTTTCGAACACTGGAATCTATTGGAACAAAAATAGGTCAGCAGAGCTTTATAGACTCTAAGATTTTCTGACGACAAAACAAAATTATGCGAGACTGGTTTCAGCATGCGTTTGACATCCGTGATCGCTACACTGGGATCCCGCCGCATATAAAAATAATCGACTCCAGCCTCTGACTTCATCTGAAAGTCAGATGAGTAACAGCCCTAAAGGTATATCAAGGCTGTAGACAAACATGAGAACAGGGCCACAGAAAGCAAATGTAAAGTAAACACTCCGAGATCCTAGCTACACCACGAGATGTGTACACAAGAAACGTGCTTAAGAATAGTAATAAAAATGTTTGAAATATTAAACAAAATCAGAAAATTATGTGCAGGAAACAAACTTAAACATTTAAATATGTACCAGCAAGATTTTTACTTGAACCTGCCCATGAACGCACGCGATATATTTAGTGCCAGTGTAGCTGTTACTTTTAAAGGCGTCTGGCACCAAGTTTCTCTTTACAAGAATAATTGAAGGGTCTATAATTAAAATAGTGAATCACTAGAGAAAGATAAGAGTTTAAAGGGATGTGTCAGCATTAATATTCAACAAGTGTAAAGAAACCAATGTGTCAATGAAAAAAAACCACTAACGTTTATTAAGGGTTCAAGAAGAAACAGTGTACTGCAGTTTAGTTATGAAATTTTCCTGTCAGGATCCAAGAGTGAGAATATTGAAAAAATTACTAACTGGGATGTACAAAATAATGGTGAAAGAATTGTAACTAAATTTAACCTAAGAAGATACTAGCTTAATGTAGCAGAATGATTATTAAAGAGCAGCTATGTTTTTCTGTAGTTTACTGAAATCGCTACAGGTGAATTCCGGAATGGTTCTTTTGAGAGACCATGGCCGAATTAGTTCCCATACCTTACTCCGAGTTTTTCCGCTTCTCTGATGTCCCCGACGTCAACGAAGACTAAACGCATAAGAAAGGTATAATATTAATTTGAAACGTTGTTCTAGGAAACAGAAATCTATATATATAAAGATGAATGTATGTATGTTTGTTTGTTTGTTTGTTCTTCATACAAATCCACAGTTTTCATCCGATCTCGATGAAACTTTGCACACTTATCATTTGAAACAAGGATAAAAATACTGTCTAAATTTAGTTGAAAAATTATCTGTATAAATAATACATGTTGTCTCATAATTTCGAAATACTACTGAACGCCGATAGACAGACGCTTTGTATATGCAGATGTCTATACTGTTTTTCCGTGTAGCGGTCATGTAGCTCAGTGGATATAGCGCTGGATTACTAATGTTTGGGTCGTGGTCTCTGGTTCAAATTCCATAGAGGCAAAGATTTTTAAAAATTGTTTTTGATCGTAAGAGTCACGCCTGGGCCGTCGATTATTCGGATTGAATGTTAAACTGTAGATATTACAAAGTTAGGGGTGCAATGCGAGGCAAATCATAGGTAGTCTTGCAATGCTGTAGGTGTACACTTTTTTACGTTATAATGATCCCTCAGGGGTTGTTCGCAGTCAGTGTGTGTCTGTGAACCGCAGTAATAATATTATAAATACGGAAGTAAGTCTCTGTCTTTTTGTTACGTTTTGACGACTAAATGGCTATATCGATACTGATGGAATTTGACAAGAAAATCTGTATGAAGGGCACAGGAAATTTTTTCCCAGTATGATTAACAGTTTTAGTCACGAAATTTTGAGACCTTATCGAATGGTGACAGAAATATGTTGGAAATTGATTCTCTTCAAGAGACAGGTTCGACGGTAGAATTATATAGTGATAGCTTTCCTCTCATATTATGCCGAGTCGGTGTTGTTTGGGACCAATTCTTCGTTACCAACAAATTTCTAAATTCAATTCTGGCAAAAAAAAAAAAAAAAATCTTAATCCACGCGTACGAAGTCGCGGGTACGAGCTAGTAACTTCATAAAATTGTGTCGGTTGCTCACATAGATTTATGAGATAGCAGATTTCATTTAATAAATACCATAAAGTAGGAAATTTGAAGCATTTGGAATGAGGTGTTAGGGAATGATGTTTAAAATTTAGTTGAATGTGTTACGAAAATAAAAGTTAAGGAACGAATTACGTGGTAGGGTGCCACGAAAGATGTAGCATGGATGTTGGATCACAATTTTACATATTTCACAGTTATTAATGCAGGAAGCAATGGAAAAAACGAACTGCAGATTTGTAAGATAATTCACTAATAGATCACGTGAGGTGTATTAGGCACGCTGGGTAAACTTACGATATTAAGAGACTGATTAGGAAAGTTCCTGTAATTTTGTTTCTAGCACATTTTAATTTCACCGGAGGGATATACAGAGGTGGTAGCAAATTTCAGGTCTTTCGCGCAATTTACAGTTTCTGCTGCCCCTATAATCAATTCTCTCGTCGCATTAACTGAGATCAACGACCAGAAATGCCTAATAGCTGTTACAGAGAAGGCCGTTAGCTCGCAGTACGATCGATAGTGCAGTTGAGGTGCCTACTGGGAAACAAGGGAGAGCCTATTAACCTCGCAGAACAGGTTGGGAGTTAGAGGGGATACTGTCGGCGAGGGCCAGCCAGTCTCTGATGGTATTTGAGACAGGAATATTCGATTAAATACAACGACAGAACACTAATATCGATGATAAATCCGCCATTAATGTTTACCCGTAACGGATTGGATTTAAAAAAAAAATATACTGTATACATTAGAAAATATATGCGAAGAGCAATAAATAATCCGTGTTTCTGTTATTACTTTAGTTTAGAAGATTTCCTGAGTGCGTTATGTTTTCTACGTATTGGGAAAAGGTGAAAAAAATTATTTTTTTCATCCAAAATTTCAATTTCAGTAAGAGGGGAAAAAATTGTATGTGCCATTGTGTACACGTATAAGAATAAAACTTCTGTTGGTTAAAAAAAACTATTTTGTTCGTCCAAAATTTCAGTTTCATTAGGGGGAAAAATTGCTGGTGTCCTTGTGTACAGGTGTGAGAATAAAACTTCTGTGGGTTATACACAATTTTTCCATATATTATTTTATGTTTCTTTTGCATTCGAGTGGACGAACGACGGTATCTTTATCGCATTTGTGCAGTAAATACGAACTTTTATCAAATTATTCTTGTTAACAAATGAAAATTCTCAGGTTAAAGCACACTTCGCCAGTTTATAGTGTATTGCGTGGAGCCTCAGTCTGTTTTTTGTGGTTAGAGCTTTTATATAGCAGAACATCTTGGACAAAATTATCTGATAATTGTAAATCAATAGCATACGAGAGACAGATATTTCATACGGATTTAAAAGTTTTTTTATATAGATATTTACAGATAGCATATTGATTATTATTATTGATTTGTATTATAATTATTATTCCATTTCCGTTGTATTCGGTTAATCTGTGTCATATACTTCTGTGATAAAAGCTGTATGGTAACTGAAATAAGAAAATACATGTGTTACATTTAACATGATCCACTGTTTAACATTAGCTTAAGTGAGAGCTGCTTCCATCAAAGTATCATTAAGTGCGCATGCGCAGAATAGAACAAAAATAAAATAAAAAACGTGCAATTCAAAAGAGTCTCCATTATAGAAACAGAGGGTAAATATTGCCTTCCTAGCTCAAGAAGGGTAGAATGCATTCTTCCTGCAGTTACTGAAATGTTAGTAAGTAAAGCCAATGCATCTGTTTTATTTTTGTCTGAAGCATTACAAATGCATCGATAAGAAGTGAAATGCATACGGCATTAAACAATTGAAAAACAGGTGCATTGGAGATATTTCACATCACCAACAAAAATTTAGTGAAAATATTCCGGATAGTCAATAAGTGGATATACAGGGTGTTACAAAAAGGTACGGCCAAACTTTCAGGAAACATTCCTCACACACAAACAAAGAAAATATGTTATGTGGACATGTGTCCGGAAACCCTTACTTTCCATGTTAGAGCTCATATTGTGGACGGCTGTGATACAATACGCCATTCTCCAGGGCTGCATCAGCGCATCAGGGATTCCATGCGACGGAGGGTGGATGCATGTATCCTCGCTAACGGAGGACATTTTGAACACTTTCTGTAACAAAGTGTTTGAAGTCACGCTGGTACGTTCTGTTGCTGTGTGTTTCCATTCCATGTTTAATGTGATTTGAAGAGAAGTAATAAAATGAGCTCTAACATGGAAAGTAAGCGTTTCCGGACACATGTCCACATAACATATTTTCTTTGTTTGTGTGTGAGGAATGTTTCCTGAAAGTTTGGCCGTACCTTTTTGTAACACCCTGTAGATAACATGAGAATTTCTTATTTCGTATGAGAATATATGAAATATTTATGTGGACAGTATGGAAATTGAATATATAGTTACGAAGGTATGGTACTGCAATATCTGTATTGTGAATAAATAATTGAAATAGCACAGATGGCATCGGGAGAACTCAAATCTAATTTAAAGCGATTTTTCAAGTGAGAAGAAAGTGCTTAATGAACAGGTAATGTAAGAAAGTAGACAAATGTTTTGGTGGGAGAACTTTTCTTAGTTGACTACTTTTATATTATTCTTAAAAGTGCAGCTATTAATAATGTTATAAATTAGAGGAATCTGACGAGAAGAACTTCTGATTAATTAAAAATTAGCAGGGTATTGATGGTCTGATCACAACAACAAATTATTCAAGAATAATTAAAGTGGGCATTATGCGAATCTGCTCTCAAGATAATTTAGTTCCGAGATTGAAATTAATATCTCAGAATAACAGCAAACTTTTAAATCAGCTACCAAATAAATTAATAATTAAGCTCATAGACATTCTATACCTACTTTGAAGCGCCTTGATTGATTGGAATAAAATTCCGATTTTTGTGTCTTCTTTTACTACACTTCCATCCTACAGATGTTGTACAGAAAGAGTCCTAAATTTTGCTTTTCCGGATAGTTTCACCACAATTCCGCTCAAGGCAGTAGTAAATCTGAAGCTCCATAAAACAATCCACGAGTCATAACTTCTTTTATCGCTATGGTCTCGGAGCTTTCGCGATCTGTGGAAATAAATTGCTGCCTTAGGTACGGGACTTTATTTCATTTTCTGCTTCTTTTCGGCTCCAACTTCCTATTTATCTACGTTATACCGAATCGTATCACGGTTTTCCCCCCTGCTGTATGCGGTAAGAAGTTACCGCGAGAAAAACAGAGTTAACCGTAGGTTACGGTTGTTCCCCAGTGTCTCAAATAAAGCGAGCGCCCCCACGTCAGAGATAACGAAAGGTTACCACGTTACGTCTCCCGAGGGGGGATTTCATTCTGTTCCTCCTTCATCCCCTCCCCACCCCTCCGTGGCCCGAACTCGGTTCACAATTTCCAGAAATGAAATACGCCGAGAAAATGTACCTTGTAAAATACACCATATTCGCAAGTGGCTTAAGAGTTTGTAGCTTATCTTCATTTGGAAGCATGAAAATATCTGTATGTTCTCCAATCCAGTTTCTCGATCGGTCTACCTTTTGTATTGCCATCTCTCCGTACCATATAAATATATATATATATATAGATAAAAACAGTAAACATTTCACGACTCACACAACGTGCTTTTAGCATCACCTTGCAACACTTGAAGACGCAGTGTTGTACTTTTATCTATGGCATTCGGTCACCTGAGGAGAATGCAGAATACACGTGCAAAGTCTGATACCGTTCACCATAGTTCAGTAATAATTAATGCACCTTCATAGTACTTCTATAAGCTTTCTGTATCTATACGTCCGAGGCTCCTAACTGTCCGACTGTCTTTTGTCACGTATGTCGTTTCGTAAAACTGTTATTTTGTATTCGAGGACTAAGATCCTAATCTGAGGCTGTTCAACATGATAGCCACGAAAATACAGTAAAATACACGCCACAGGTTGGTGCATTTCATTTGAGCTTGCAGAGGTTAGCGACAAGGGATGTGCCGGAAGGGAAAACTGAAATATGAATGGCACTGAAACTCGCCACCTTAAGTGAAGTTTCTGCTATAACGTTAGCAGCACAATAATGAGACTGTAGATTGCAATGTTACACAGAAAACAGCTCGCCTCCTAGGCCATGAGGTTTTTTTTGGTGGCGTATCTCTAGGTGTCATGTTGGGGACATCTTTTTGTGTGCAGCTGCTGGAAGACTAGTTTCTGGCAGTGAGCCCGTTTCCGCCTCTACAGTGAAGCCTGAAGTCCTCCTTCGTATGGCGAGCAGGAGTTTGGCAGCAAACACCAAATTCCAGGAAAAAAGAAGGAAACAAAATACTAGGAGCTACGATAATAACGCTTCATCTCACTTCATCCTTTCAATCCGAGAAATACACCGGTATGTAAATTCATGATTTATTCTCGTATTATAGTCTGTACGCTCCTACATCTTAAATTGTTCTAGGCTATCACGATGAAATATATCACATTCACAAATACCATTCTTTCTTCAGAAAAAAATTAATTCGATAGCAACAAATTAATGTTATCCTCCGTATAACGAAAATGTTTGAAGCACTTTTAAAAAATAAAATTGTTACCAGTGACAATTTAAAAAAATATTTTTAGTTTACTTCAGAGGTACGAATTACATCTACAAATACATATTTACGAAATATTGGGTCCAATCATTTTCCAAAATGCTGAAAACGTCTTTTCATCTGCAGCACAGCACACTTCACAACCACGAATTTGGCGGTTTCTCACTTTTTCGAATAACGCGGGAGATTTATAAATATTTTCACAGACCTTTGTGATTCATTTTTTTTTTCCTTTTTCCGTACAACACAAATAATCCAAATATTCCCGCAGAAGGAAATTTACTTATCCAGGTAAATAACTATGTGATAGTATTTGCAGTTTTTTTTAGTGTTATTGGTAACTTATAGTGAAAATTAGCTAGATAATCATGTTCTGGTTGGATAGCTCAAACCTTAAATGTTGAATCTGATCTGGATATTATTTCTTTTACTGGCCACTAAGCCCGTCGATAGTGACTGGTTGAATGGAGTGTTGTGGCGAGACGTGTCTTCGTGCTTAACTAAACAGACTTGTTAGAAAATAAAGCCCAATGCAGTTCGTAACAAAAAGTTTCAGTTGTCATCCTGGTCCAGGTTACATTTCAACATAACTGCAAACTCCGTTAGAAAATCAATCACAAATTGAAAATCGACTTTAACAACATATTAGTTTTAATAGTTTTCTAGGCCTTATAGATAACGCTCAATGTGGAACCACTTTCGTTCAAAAGAAGTAATGTTTTCAATAACATGGCGCTTATAAAAGCAACTTGAATCATTTAAAAAAAAAAATAAAAACCCTTCCCTCTTTTGTAACGACTGCAGCTAAAAAACGTCCTTCACTTAAGGTATATTTTACAACCGTAATCTGTTCGTATGGTGCTCTGCCGCAAAGCAATTCATAGATTCCTATAGCATCCATACTAGAGCAATAAAGAAGACAAACTTGCCAGTTCCGTTTTTCTGTTTATTTAAATGTTTTTTTTTTATCTATGATAACTGTTTTTATGCGTAGTGTCTTTATTACATGTCGACGAAGAAATGAAGAGATGAAGAGAGTTATGCCTGCTCTTTAGAAAGAATAGCCAACGTCTTTTTAGGCAGAATGAGAAATACGGAGACATATAATATTCCTGTGTCCCTCCATCATTTTTTATGTCATTTTCCTACTAAATTTTACTCTTATATTGAGTTAGCTGGATAGTATTTAATTTAAATTACAACTCAAACTCATTTTTCGAGTTGCAAATAGGTCACTGAACCGATTCTGTAAGGGCAGTAAAATTAATGTAGAACTCAGTGAAAAATAATACTGAACACTAGTAACATGGGTGTAATCACTTGAGTACTGGTTAAATAAGAGAACTGTAGCTGGCGCGTTTGAAGCTGCATTTCAGGGTGACTGGGTTGAGCCGTCCGTATCTTTGACGGGTCTCGCGTGACGTGCATTGATCGACCACACAGAGAGTCCTGTGGGAGAGCGGCTGTGTCTCCACAGTGGTTATGCAGAGAAGTTAACACAATGCACCCCGCAGAACCTACTCGCTTATTTCAAAGCCGCAGTATGTTACAACTGTTCCTTGGTTGAAAGCAGAGGGCTTTTATAGAGCATACAGGTATCAAAAACATGCGAATGGGTTATTTACAGCACTTACTTTGTGCCAATGTTGAAATTTGGTCCAGAATCAGGGACGATGAAAGCATTCAGGGCACTTAGATGAAGCTTCAAAGGAGTAGACCTGGCGGAGGAAGACTAGACTAGTTGCGTAGTGAGCATGAGAGGAAAACTGTCAAAGACTGAACTGGGATAGCATTACCTCAATAGAATGAAATAATGCTGCTTGAGTTTATTGGTAATTGATTGCCTAACAATACTTAGACTCGTCAGAAGACCCTTTGGTTTAAGAGCAGAATCACTATAATACATTGCTGAACTATTCAAAAGTTTTTGCAAGATCTGAATATTAACTGATATAATTATCCTTTATCATATTTATCTGGAATGATTAGGCTTTTACACTGTGGATTCAAGGCCCTTGGGTTTGGAGATACTTTGGCTGATCCTTAGCTTCTACATCTACATATATACTCTGCAATTCACAAAATTGTGGGTGGCAGAGGGTGCTCAGCACCAAAGCAAATCTCTTTGTTGTGCATTCCAATCCCTAATGGTATGAGCGAAAAAAGAATTCATATAAGAATCATTGCGGCACCTTATTTCTCTAATCTTATCTATCCTGTCATTCCGGCTCAAATAGGTTGGTGGACGAAGTATTTCACTACACTTGTGAGTAAAAGTGGGAGTACGCATGTTTACCAATAAGTTTAAACGAATCGTGCATCGTCTATCTACCAGAGACTCCCAGCCTAGTTTACTAATCAGTTCTGTGACTGTGACTGTAGCAAGCGGTCACGAATCGAGCGGCTCTTCTCTGTACTTTCTCTATACTTTCGATCAACCCCTTACGAAACAGATCCCAAATGGCACAACAATAGTCCAAATGTGGACGCACAAGAGATTTGTACGCTATCTCCTTTGTTTGTTCATTACAATTTTTCAATATTCGACCTATGAATCGCAGCCTAGAATTAGCTCTACCTACCAACGAATTAATGTGTAAGTCCCATTTCATGTTCCTTTGTACTGTTACTCCCAAATATTTCATAGAATCGACCATATCAATAACTGAATTGTTTAACTCGTATTTCTGAACAATTGGATTCTTTTTGTTAGTTATGCTCATTGTCTTGCACTTTTTACAATTTAGCGAAGTTGCCACTCAGCGCACCATGCCAAAATAATATCCAGATCACGCTGAATTTCTAAGCAATCAGCCAAATTCCTTACTTCCCTATAAATAACCGCATCATCAGCAAACAATCTAAAAAGGCTTTTCACTTTGTCTCCAAGATCGTTTATAAAAATTAAAAAAAGAAGTGGTCCTATTACACTTCCTTGAGGTACCCCCGATGTAACATCTAGACTAGAAGAACTTTCTCCTTCAACGACGACATACTGCGACCGACCAGTTAGAAAATCCTTTATCCATTCACAAAGCTGATCCGATATACCGTACGCTCGTAGCTTCTCTAAAAGGCGGTTGTGTGGCACAGAGTCAAAGGCTTTCTGAAAATCTAAAAAAATGGCATCTACTTGTGAACCTGCATCAATAACTTTCATTACGTCGTGTGTAAATAGGGCCAGCTGTGTTTCACATGATCTTTTCTTCCGAAATCCTTGTTGATTTGTTGTAAGCAAATTATTATCGTCTAGAAATTTCATAATGTTCGAGCATATAATATGCTCCATAACTCTACTACAAACAAATGTTATAGATATGGGACGACAGTTTCCAGGATCACTTCGATCACCTTTCTTGGTGGGCTTAATAACTACATGTGAAGTATTAGCAAAAAATAAATAAATAAATACATAAATTATATAGATATACTTGTCAATAAGTGAAAAGTTTCATACCGTCTTGCATATAGCAATATAGGTCTCAATGATATATCCGTTCATAGATCAGTTGAATTTAGGAAAATTGTATATTTTGAATAATTTACCCTAAAACTTTGGACAATTTTAATTTTAGCTTTAATGGGCCTACTTTGTATTTTAGTTCACCATAACGGTTTCCTTCGTCGTTGCTCCATTAGTTTCATGTTAATGCTATAACTGAAATTTTATGATTTAAAAATTGTCGGTGGTGTCATCTGTCATAGTATTGGCTTAGTCAGAATGTTCTCTTTTTAAAATACAATTAGCTACGATGTTACTCTCGACTCGATTAAAACTATAGCTAGGTGCACTATTTTTTATCTAAATTACACATATCATTTAATATTAGCAACTTGCTAGCCAATCAACATCTTTATATTCCTTAAATACAATAACCTCGGTACGTAGGTCTTAGAAAGCCATCTTCTTCCCGCTGGCTAGAATTGCAAGAGGAACGCAGAGTTATACCTCTGCATACTCGTTCGTTAATTAACATCTGTGTCGTCGCTTTTGGTTGTCCTCATCTTGAAACAGTTTTACTTTGCCTCTCATGACGCTTTTGGTTGTAATCTACATCTACATCTACATATATACTCTGCAATTCACAAAATTGTGGGTGGCAGAGGGTGCTCAGCACCAAAGCTAATCTCTTTGCTGTGCATTCCAATCCCTAATGGTACGAGGGAAAAAAGAATTCATATAAGAATCAGTCCGGCACCTTATTTCTCTAATTTTATCTTTCCTGTCCTTCCGACTCAAATAGGTTGGTGGAAGAAGTATTTCACTACACTCATGAGTGAAAGTTGGAGTACGCATGTTTTCCAATAAGTTTAAACGAAACGTGTGTCGTCTATCTACCAGAGACTCCCAACCTAATCTACTAATCAGTTCTGTGACGCTTTCATAAGGACTGTAGCAAGCGGTCACGAATCGAGCGGCTCTTCTCTGTACTTTCTCTATACTTTCGATCAATCCCTTACGAAACGGGTCCCAAATGGCACAACAATAATCCAAATGTGGACGCACAAGGGATTTGTACGCTATCTCCTTTGTTTGTTCATTACAATTTTTCAAGATTCTACCTATGAATCGCAGCCTAGAATTTGCTCTACCTACTAAAGAATTAATGTGTATGTCCCATTTCATGTTCCTTTGTACTGTTACTCCCAAATATTTAATAGAATCGACGATATCAATAACTGTATTGTTTAACTCGTATTTCTGATCAATCGGATTCTTTTTGTTAGTTATGCTCATTGTCTTGCACTTTTTACAGTTTAGAGTAAGTTGCCACTCAGCGCACCAAGCCAAAATAACATCCAGATCGCGCTGAATTTCTAAGCAATCGGCCAAAGTTCTTACTTCCCTATAAATAACCGCATCATCAGCAAACAATCTAAAAAGGCTTTTCCCTTTGTCTCCGAGATCGTTTATAAAAATTAAGAAAAGAAGTGGTCCTATTACACTTCCTTGAGGTACACCCGATGTAACATCTAGATTAGAAGAACTTTCTCCTTCAACGACAACATACTGCGACCGACCAGTTAGAAAATCCTTTATCCATTCACAAAGCTGATCCGATATACCGTGCGCTCGAAGCTTCGCTAAAAGGCGGTTGTGTGGCACAGAGTCAAAGGCTTTCTGGAAATCTAAAAAAATTGCATCTACTTGTGAACCTGTATCGATAACTTTCATTACGTCGTGTGTAAATAGGGCCAGCTGTGTTTCACATGATCTTTTCTTCCGAAATCCATGTTGATTTGTTGTAAGCAAATTATTATAATCTAGAAAATTCATAATGTTCGAGCATATAATATGCTCCATAACTCTACTACAAACAGATGTTATAGATATGGGGCGATAGTTCCCAGGATCACTTCGATCACCTACTTGCGCGATTTTCCAGTCTGAAGGTACTTTTCGCTCTTCTAATGATTTACTGAATATATCAGACAGAAATGGCCCGATTTCTGCAGCATACTCTGAAAATACTCTTACTGGAATTCCATCCGGGCCCGATGCTTTCCCCCACTTCAGGAGCTCTAATTGCTTAACGATACCTGCAGTATCTATTCGTAATGATTCCATCACCGACTCGCCACGGCGTGGGAAAACGGGAATACTATCCTTATGTTCATTTGTAAATGAATTTTTTAATACAGTATTTAGTACGTTAGCTTTATCGCGGCTTTCATTAACCTCGGAACCTTCACGAATTAGTGCTGGAATATTGCTGTTGGTACAATTAACTTTTCGTACATACGACCAAAATTTCTTTGGGTTTTCTGTGAGACTCTTAGAGAGAGAGTTGGAGTGAAAATCGTTAAAGGCCTCGCGCATTACATTCTTAATACGTCCTCTTAAATCAGCTAAGGTTTCTAAATCGCTGCGACACCCCTTCCTTCTTGAGCGTGCGTGTATTTTCCTTTGTTTTTTGAGTAATCTTTTGACTTCGCATGTGTACCACGGTGGATCATCCTCTCCCTTTATTGTCCGCTTTGGTATATGTATTTCCATGCCTTCCCTGACTATATGTATAAAACGATGCCACATCTCTTCAACGGTGTCCTTTGTTGACTTGAAGTTATGGTATTTATTCCTCAGGTAGGTTCTAAAACATCCTTTGAGGCCTTACTGAATTTGTATACAATCCGCCCTTTTTTCCTTTTTCGCTCGGTCATTAATTTGATAGTCGCAATTACCGCTTTGTGGTCGCTTATTCCTGTGGTCGTTGAAATGTCGGTGAATAATTCTGGCCTGTTGGTAACCAGCAAGTCTAAAATGTTTTCACTACCGTTATGACACCGCGTAGGTTCATTAACTAGCTGCTCGAGATGATTATCTGACAACAAATCGAGAATTACTTCAGAAGCTGCCTTATTCCTGCTACCTGTGATGTGAACGTAATTACGCCAGTCAATATAAGGCAGATTGAAGTCGCCTCCTAGAATCATAGCATGATCGTATTAAGCTCATGCCTTATTTCATTTCTCTGTAAACACTTGAACAGAAGCTTGGTGGCGGCTAGATGCGATTCCTCATTGATCCATTCATTTGACAACCTATCCATCACACTGTAACCTTGAAACGTAAAAATTTGTTACTGAGCGTAACTTTAATTCTTGCCTCGTCTTAACACGATTATAACGTAAAATGCCGAAAAATAATTGGCGTGAATATTATTGTAGGAGGTTTAGTGGAAGACTGAGAACATTTTCTTTACATAGTCTTAATGGGTATCAAATTATAGTTAGAATCCAGTCGAATCGCAAAACGTCCCGATTTGTCTTTTTATTTCACTATTATTGCAAGGTTTCGGAAGGAAGCCAAAAAATTACACCACACACTCCCAATTTCATAAAATATCTAATCTACCGGAAAATTCTTGCAAAATTTACACCCACATCCATCCTTTTAAATTTCATCCAAAAACAACAGGGGTCTTTCTCAACATCATTGTTTGCCTAAAATAAATACCTGAATGATCTTTAGAAAATTTGACTAGTCTGCAAATAATTTAGTCTAGGAAAATTATCTGTAACGTGTAATGGATAATTTATTTCATCGAACAGTAAATTCTCATTAAAGTAACATTTTAAAAAAATTCCAAATTTTTGTCTTTAAACTGAAACCTTTTTTAGTTTAAAAATATTAGATATATTATTTTATAGATATTCTAACAATTAATATAATGAAGATTTAAAAATCATGTTTCATTGCATTTTTAAAAATGTTTTTGTCAAACAAATTAATTGAGTGGGTTCAATACCGAAAGTGTATATATAACCCTGAGGGCACGAGATTAACTCGCAGTTTACTACTATCTTCTGTCTTTTATTTCCAACGGGTTGTTGATCCTCTTGATGCTCGGATTTTTGTCAATAATTACATCCTAAGGCAGCATTGGATATTTCCGTGCACCCGTGATAAATTTTATCTTTTTTTAAAAAAAAAAAAAAAAAATAATAATTATTTTGCTGTAACAAAGGAACTGATTAGGAGCCGGCAAAGTGCTCATGTATTTTAATGTCTGATTGCGTGATAATATCGCATATCGTTTCAGAGAAATTTCTAAATATTTTCCACCATCGTATTTAGACTCGAAAAAGGTTTTCAGAAATGTAAAAGTGTACAGTATTTAAGATTAGTTAAATGATAATCATTAGACCACTTTTCAAATGATTAGACACATGATCAAAGGCCTATCTGTAGTTGTAGAAGATAGCACAAACACGAGTTAGAAATCTGATTGCGTAGACCTCGGCAGTCGTCGTCTGTACTTTCTTGGCTCCCAATGTAGAGCCGCGTAAATATTTTTAAAACCGAATATTTCAACTATCTTGCTTTTCACTCACTACCTGTATACTAAATGTCAGTTTATATGTTTTTAACATCTCTTTCTACATAAAAATATATCACTTACGATTTAAAAGTCGTAACATAATATTCGAATGTTAATTTTGGAAGGTTCTAACAGAAGGTTCATGGATTAATGAAATAGATAAATAAAGACTTTAGATTTAAATGTAAAAATATAAATTTAGGTAGTTTTGTTTTCTTTTGAACCATTGAATCAACAGATTTATTAAATTATTTTATTATGGTACGAAATTAAAATATTAATTTTTACCGAACATAGACTACCTACATTTCCACGTATTTAGGAAACTTCTAAATTCTGGTAAACCTATGGTTGGTATATCTTTGTAATTGCTTCTTATGATATTCCTTTCAGTATCTAAATCCCTGGTTTTGAAGCATAATAAATAAACAAAATCTTAGATTTAATCATTTTCACTTTTAACTCAATCTCTAGCAGTTTTTGTAATTCTATTTGTAAAATGGAAAAAAAAATCCAAACATTCAATTGTCTTTAGAACTTAGTGCATAATTAATTTAACAGTCAAAAGCAACTTTAGATAATAATTTTAATATTCGACTGTATGTATCTAGAAGATGAAAAAATGTCAGAAAAACTTTTTCTTTTTAGACTATCACAGCTTTGTGTAAATTTAAAAATAGTTAAGCAGTAGCCTAGGGTAAATTCTGCTTGTGTTGTTACCAATTGCTGTAGTTAGTTGTAAGCAGTAACAATTTTTAATCCTTATAAATTGAAAGGTATACGATGGTGATTTTCTAATTAATTTTGTTCTTTAGGAATGAAGCCAAAATATCAAATTCAATACAACTAATATTATTTGTTAGTGATTTAAGGTGTATATCTTCTGTGGTTTGAAACGTAATAGTTATTGATTTAAACAATTAACAGAATAATCATTTTTATTACAGCCAAGACATAAAAAAGATGCACAATACGGTTATGTAGGTTATTAGATTACAATTAATATCCACTGGTAGTGATACAAGAAAATTACTGATAAAGATTGACAATCACGACAATTACACACGGTGACTTTGCTATATACTGTGCGTTGTGTGCTAATACATAACGAACAATCGTTACTTGAATTGAAACTGTATCAGTATAACAAGGTAGATCACAGCAGAGTCGAAGATCGACACCAGCAGCGCACGGTCGATTGCGAAGAGTCCAGCTGCTGTGAAGCGAATTTGAGGCCACTCGTCGACTCGCGTCGGGAAGTCTGGCTCAGCCCCTGGCCGGGCCAGCGCTGCACCCCGCAGCACCAACTGAGACGTCTTCCGCGAGGCACGATCCACTTCCCAACAGGACAGCGGCAACACACATAGCTGGACTGCGAAGCACGGCAGAGCTGCGGCCAGGAAAGGCGTAACAGCAGGCAAAACACTGAGTTCACCCACCTGACTACCAGTGATACCAACTACGAGCATAAACGCACATCCGAACAAATTGATGAAATACTGTGCAAAATGCAACACTAACATGATTCCATAGCGGTGCTGGAGCAGTTCTGCCTTCTGGTGCACCTTGATGTATGTGTCGTGTAAATACCGACCTGCGTGAGCTTCATCAGTTGGGAAATACTCTCCGAGCAGTACAAACGAGAGCTCTGGCTCTCTGGACGATGTCAATGAATTCTCCAAATGGACATTTATGGAAAGAATGGAGGCGCGCAGTTGCAAAAGCGAATACACCACAACAGAAATTATCCAGCAGGATGTAGAACAAAAAATAATGTATGCAAATCCAGAGTAAATTCGACTGAGACCAAAGTTGTAAGCATTGACAGCAAAATATGTAAGCGGTTGCGCTTGTGAAGCACAACTATAGATAACAGCTACAAGCATTGGTAAATACTTGCGAGAAAATTGACAACGTCGGGAATCGTGAATGCGAGGGCTCGTAACACCTGAGTTACTATCTGCAGACACTGCAGTAATATACGTATACAAACCGCCAAGAGTTTTGAGTGATGCGCAAATAAAGGTTATAATAGCGGGTGTTGCATACACACCGAGTGAAGTCGATATTGGAATATCAGTATACAATAAATAAGCTGTAGCGAGAGCATTAATACCAAATAAAAGTAACAGACGAAATCTAGTGCTCTTCAATGAATATATCATCCTCAAAAAACACATTTCAGCTCCGTATAAAGAAGTTTATTCTGACAGATTATTTTATTATTTACCTAACCTATTCTAATAACTCAATGATGCTGTTAAAATCAAGCCTGGTTTTCCGTTCAAATTACAACGTGCGGCTACCAACCGAAACATGAAGACGTATCTGATGGCCGATGTTAATGTACTGGCTGTCCTGTAGAGCACGCGCAGAGCTTATCGAACCATGGACGCCGCATTCATATTTCACGTGTCACACCAACTTTACAATTTCCAGTCTTATCTTCACATGGACATTATTTGCCTGTCACCTTACCATCATTCTGGTAATAGCGATTACTAAAAGCAATTATTCTTACTACTATGTCTGGACAAGTCTGTTATGACAGAAAATTAATGTTGTAAGATTATTTTCTCGAAATTAAAAGAAGCACAAACTTGCTGTCCCACCATTCAAATATTTTAAAAGCTCTTTGTTGCAGGCTTGTAAATATAGTAATATTTATTTAGGACTTGAGTCATATTCTGACGCCATTATTTTAATTCTGGTAATAATAAAACTTTTTCACATTTCGAAAGCTTCGACCATTTAAATCCTTATTGTTGATTGAGATAATTATTGTGTGATAAGTTTCTTTTTAGTATGGTGCTGTGGTGATACTGCTAACTGACTGCTAGTATTAATTATTTCTCTTTTCATTAAGTTTGTTCAAATTGTCTTGGCCGTCAGGGATTGTGTAGCATCGTAATACGTATCTGGGTAAAAGTTCCGGTTTACACCTTAAAGGAATGCAGAAATGAATCTGAAATGTATATCAAATAATATTAAGTTAAAAATGTTCAGGATATTCGTGAAAGACAACCGATTAGTATCAAATTAACGGATAATTGGAAGGAAATAACATATGACTAATACATAGCCTTTATGCTTTGGTATATATGAGTAGATAATGCAAAAGTAACACTACATCGAAAGTAGTTTACTGCCTGCACAACTGAGATCTGTACATTGCCTGAGTCTTGTTTGGCCACTGTGGATACATCCATTGTATTGTTTTTAGCATATAACCATATTGTTGGTTATTGATACTATCTACTATATAATACCCACGGATGTGGCCTCTACGTTTAAGGTTTATGAAGCCTCGCGTGTGGGATTCTTGAATTGCCAGAAAGTCCACATTGTGACTGAGCAACAGTTTGGACAGGGCTTAGCTTTTCTCTATTGATAATGCCTCTACGTTAAAATGTTGCCTAAGCCCTGAAGAGGGCTATTTGTTCTAATACTCATGTTTGACTTTTGTACGCCTTCTGCGAGAATAAGCCTAATTGCGATTGCAGTTAGTTTCCAGGGCAACGGTCAGTATTTCTTATTCTTTCACTGAATTGGCTTTCTAAGACATAATAACAATTGGAGGTCTCTCGTATGACTATGTTTAACCTGTCTAAATGACGGAATTTTTTTCCAATATTTCATACGATTTTGCTTATTCAGAACGAGCCTTTCTAGTAGATTATAGCTTAGGCGTTCGTGTACTTCAAAGTATTAGATTGGGGATAGCACTGTTGGAAGCAATGGTAATGAAGTCCCAAATGGTTGTCTTTGACACATTATAGGTGTATCGGCCTGAAGTTTTTTCGAGAAACCACTGAAAATCAAAACGTTGCTGGCCATACTGTAAGTTGAACACGTTCGTTGAATTTCAGCCACCAGGTCTCGTCTGTAACAAAAATATTGTCAGACACGTATCTAACATTTTACTAAAATCTGCTAAAGTATTACGCAGGACCACTCTACAGCACCAACTAACATCTCGTGTGAAGTCGCATAAATGGACGCGCGACATTTTGCGAGAAAAATTAGTTTATTTGTTTTTCATTTTCCATGCAAGTTTTAGAAACTAAAATGACGCTTATAATAATTAAAATCAAATATTCAGGCCACTTCACGACCCCCTTTTTTTTTTTTTTTTTTTTTTTAAAGAAAGGAAACTAATAGCTGAACCAAATAATGTTTTCGATGCTTCTACGGTAGTTATCGTCTGACAACTTACAAAAAGATTTGTTCAAGGGCGTCGTAACAGGCAGTAATATTCATGAACAACCGATAATGAAACATCTGTGAGTGAGCGATCGAGTCTTAATGTAAATATCACCCACTCTCTCTCTTCATGGAGTGCTGCTACACACTGTTTCCTATATGAGTATGTATCTCCCAAACGGGAGGTCTTCTACATGTCTGCTGTTGTTGTAATATGTAAACCAAATCTAACAGAAGTTATACGATACTTTAATCAGTTTTACAATCAGACACTAATTGTTTGACAATTGTCTATTTTAAGCGTTTGTGAAACTAATATTGCAAGCATCTGGTACATACGTTTAGAGTGGTTACGTATTTATAAAATACTTTGGTACAGAAACTCTAGGTCATAGAAGAATGTCTTGTCACAGACTGAAAAGATGGAACAACATTCATCTTCTAAACAAACCTGTTTTTAAAATCTAATGAACCATTTCAAATTTCTAAAGAAAGTTATAACATGTAAGCATAAGTAAAATTTGCTTTTTTCCATACTTTATATATTCGAAGTTTTGTTATTCCAAGTACATTGTTTAGTCATCGAATATTGAAATAGTATCAAGATAATATTTAATATATTTGTCATTTATGTACAAAAATTGTTTATTAGATTTACTTCAGAAATCCAATGCTAAGCGTTGTTAGGAAGTTGCGTCATTATTTTCAGACTCACCTACGTATTCAGTAACGTGGACATTATTTCTGTTTAGTACCAGAAACGCTATTCACAGCTAAGATACGCTCAGAATCATTCCAAACTTCTTTACTATCCTTGTATATAGAGGTTACATAAGCAATAATCTTAAAAAATACAAAACTAACAGTTAATCATATTTTATGTTTTTAATTAAATTTATGCATAGATACAGCAAACTGAATTTTAGTTGTGCTATTAATTTAAATCACCCACTATAGTGCAACAAGATGTTTAAATAAGGAATGCGTGACGCTGGTTTGCCTTCGAATTTGTGTGGTTAAACACAAGAGTCCCTCGCGGAGCTTGAAATGTGTGGAATTCCTTGTGAGACACCTGTCGGGTCGGTACACCGTAGGTAGGCCGGTTGTTTCGGCCGCTAATTGGAAGGCATACATCAGCAGCGGTTCGCTGGCTGTCCGCCAGCGCCGCCACATTCCAGACTGCGCCACCCGTAATGCGAGTTCCGTCGGGCGCGGCGCGCTGGTATTTGACAAACGATGTTTGCGATGCGGACGCCATCGGCGGCGAACTTCGGCTCTGCGACTGAGTTCTTGTTGTGTTAAACTGCTTGCCTTTCCTTCTTCTTGTATCTCCGTCTCGCCGATAAATACTTCGATACCGAAAGTTGGGAACAAAAGAACGCCCAAGTTAATTCAACTTTTGATATAATGTGCTACTTCGCGAGTTCGCCTATCTGCACGGACAAGTTTCTGCGGTAGATGATTCGATGAAATCAACCGCGAAAGGGACAAATTCACATGCTTGTAAACAGATATATGTTGCATACTTATCGCTTTTGGAGGTATAGTATAAATGAATTTACTGAAGCTCTGCCGAAAACTCATTAGTTGTTTACGTTAAAACTTTAATTCTTTGAATGAAAGAATTAGAAATAGTGCATGGAAGGAGGAAAACGACCATGACCACAAGCTGACGCCCGATTTCACGCATAAGGGAGTGAAAACTTGTCTTTTGTTGTGGAAGATGACAGGGATTGTAACAAATTACCAAGTTAAGTGATGAATAATTTACCACAAACACTTAATGAATTTAAAATTAAAATTTGTAAATCGTAAAAGTAAATGTTGGAGGAATTTAACACTCCAATTATAAAATAAAAATTTAAAAAATAAAAAAGGGGTAGTTAGATGACTAAGGGAATTGCCACTGGAGCATTAGTTTCATCGCAGTTAAAATGAATAATAATAATTAATCTCTATGATTACCTGTACTACTATCCCCGAAATGAAATTCAAGCAGAAGTACAGAAAACACTATTCCATAGACCTCACATTTTTTCTTCAAATATGGTAAAAAATAGGCACCATCCCTTTGGTTGTGTATGTTTAGAATCTGTATAATTTTCTCTTAATGTAAACTAGGTTTATTTGTATCTTTGACCAGTGTATGTATATTCTGTAATCTCTGCTGTGATTACTATATAGTAGTCTTTTACCTGTGTGGTCTGTAGTTGCTAGTTGCTCTTTGTCTTTAAAACAAGTCGTTTCGATTCTGTTCCTAATAAATGTTTATTTGCAAGTGAAGTTAAGTATCAAGTTTAATATCCAATTTAATTCACCTCATACAGCATCCAAGTAATTCAAACGAACAAAGGTTCTCAAGAGTGGAGTGCTTAACGATCCTAAGGTGTACAGAATATTGGATTTTTTAAAAAGTCCTTGTAATAATTAATATTATTTTTGGAAGTGTCTCACTTTCATCGAACCAAGCTAAATATTTCTTTTAGGTTTTTAGAAATGTCACGTCTCCAGTTCTACACATAGTCAATATGATGTTATGATACAATATAGAGAAAGATTACTACTATCACCATAATTTCAATATAACGTAATTTTTGGACGCTATAAACCTGGCTATGAATTTCAGCACACGTCGCACCTGTTTGAGACGGCCAGAGATACGTGGTTCTATTCCACCCATGTGGTGCTCGGTACAGAGATATGAGCAGTGTTGGAGAGGCGCCACTCCTCACTGAAACATGAAACCTACCACAGCAGCAACATAAGGGTGAGCTTGACACTATGTCTGTTCCGCTTAATGTTAAGGGTGAAACTCCTACCAACAGCTTCTGATATATGTTTCCAGCCATCCTGATCTGGGTTTTCCATGGTTTTCCCAGATCACTCCACGCGAATGCGGGGATGGTTCCTCACAATAGCCCATGGGCGCCTCCTGCCATATCCCTTAAAACCCTTCCAAACCATAACCCTTCTCGATAGGTGCTATGCACCCTCCGCCACACACTTTTAGTGAATCGCGGAGTAATAATAATAATAATAATAATATGTTACTACTGCAGGTACAAAATACGCTAGTTACAGAAATTACTAAAAATTCGTATCTTTTGCAGTGAACTCTTCCGAAATCTGCGTTTAATTTTTGTGGACTGATTCGTTTCTCTAGTAGCATAGAATCTTACTGATAAAAGTAACATTAACTAATTAAATTTAAAATGTGTGATTCCAACAATCAAAAATCATTTATCAAGTAGCAATCAACTAAAAACACTTTCCTACTTCATTGCTTCCACTAAAAGAATTAGTTATCACTTGAAGTATTAAATTGAAGTGAAACAATGATTTAATCATTCATTCAAAATTTCGTATTTCTGTGCCTGGTATGTTTCTCCTATAACAATATCTAGATGCATAATAATTCATTCTTCTCTAGTCAGATCTGGTATCTAGGTTTATTAATTAGTTGTTATATCTAATATCCACATTTAAATTTGTTGCTCTATTTCTTCCTGATTGAGATAAAGAAATACGGTAATTAAACAAAAATTATTATAATATAATCTAACCAGCTGTTAACCGCGACTTTATTCGCGTAGATTTCATTGCTAGAATTGGAAATAGAGAGCTGTAAGTTACGTAAGATTTGTCTCAAACAACACCGAATCAGCATAGTATGACGGAAAACCATTCTACCATCAAACCTGTGATATGAAAACAATCAATTTGCAACATGTTTATAAATAGAAAAAAAAGCTATGGTGCGGGGTGGTTGGTTTTTTTTTTTTTTTTTTTAACTGCTTTACGTCTCTTTTCAACATCGAGGTCTTTAGAGACGGGAAAGGATTGGGGGTAAGGATGGGGTCTAGGAATGGGAAGGAATTCGGCCATGGCCTTTTGAAGGAAGCATCCCGGCATTTGCCTGGAGTGATTTGGGGAAACCATAGAAAACCCAAATCTGGATGCCCGGACGGGGATTCGAACCGCCGTCCTCCCGAATGCGAGGCGAGAACGCTAACCGTTACACCGCCCCGCTCGGTGGGGTGGTTGGGAGGAGGGGAATTTAACTGAGGGCAGCTTCAATTTCAGCTTGGTCTTCTCTTCTTTCTTCACCATGAGCATCAAATTCTTGTGTTCTAATAACTTTAGCCGGTCGTGCTCTGTTAGAACTACACCTTAGGTCTTATTTACCACTGCGAGGCACGTCTAAACCGAAGGAAAAATAGTCTGATACCAGAAACGTTTAGGCAGACACAAAATAATAGTTTCGTGAAACGATAATCAACAACTATAAAAATAATACATATTGTCTGTAAACCAAAGATCATTAATTAACTGACTGCGAGAGAAGCACAGCCTTAGCGACCAATGTAACATAAGAGACTTATACAGTATCCAGCTGTCTGTTCGATAAGTTACCACAATTTCAAAACAAATACTATTATTCCATTGATAATAGTACCAGCGAATTTCCTAAAGATAGAGTATTTTCATGTCAAATTAAATCAATCTCGGTATACCCAATTACTCGTCAAGTCGTAATAGACAGACACATACTTAATTTCGCATTTATAATATTATTAGTGCAGAAAATACACAAACTGACTGCGAGAGAAACAAAGTTTGACTGACAAATATAGAATAAAAAATAAAACGCCTACGGCCTACGATTTGCTCAGCATTCCACACCTGAATTGGATGGACCTACAGTTTAATGTAGAATTCACACAACCGAACGTACAGTCATGCCTCATAGGGTCAAAAAAAAATATTTAAAATTCCGACCCTACCAGAATTTAAACCCGGCACCAGACTCAGAATGCTTGAAGGTACGAACACCAACCACCGAACCACCGGTCACTTTCTCATATGGTATTACAGAGGCTTACACATTCTATGCGTTGTGTCACCATTCGGTTAGTTTTCAAAATTCCATGACAAAATATATTATTTATACACAAAATAACTAATCTATATGTCAAATAGGATTTCCTTGTAAAATTTCATGAAGATCGGTTAAGCCGTTTACCCATGAAAATGTAATAAACAAACAGAAAATATAGAGTTACTTTCTCATTTATAATACTACTATAGATATCACTTACTGTGTTCACTGTTCAAGCTTTTTTAAAAGGGAGTTAATAATTCTGGCATAACTGTGGGAATTCAAATTGTTGATAAAAACACAAATCACTTAGGTTCGCACTGTTTCGCATGATTCTTCTGTTTGAAAAGTTCCACTTGAGAATGACATTCGATCACCCGTCCAGTAGTCATACTTATTTCGGTTTTCCATCGTGTAAAAAAAAAAAAAAATCAGTCGAGGCCATTACATGGCCAAACTCCTCGTTGCACACCCTAAATCCTCTTCCCGCTGCAATGACGTCAACATCGACTAGATGTAAAGTCTCATCCCCTCCCCACCATCACACCAAAAACAATAAAACTGTGTAAATTTAAAGGCCGAAAATGTGAAATATAACACTTCTGTCCTAGATCATTGATGAAAAACATGATATATATATTATTTCTAAAAGTTGTTTTTTCATGACATGCCATTTACCTTCGTTCATACCCAATCTAAATCGGTAAATGAGTTACCATTTTAAAGATTATGGTATCCGCTTTAGTCACATTGTGAACTGAGAAATGAATTTTTCGGAATTGCGCCCTTAAAGGCAAAATTATTATCATTTTCTAAAATGTGTTTTTGTGTCGTTTACCTCCCTTCATACCTAATCTAACTCTATAAATGAAGTATTATTTTCAAGATGTAGGTCTCCGCTTTTGTAAAATCATAAATTAAGAAAGAAATTTATCGGAAGCCAACCAAGAAAGGGCATAAGTATCGAGGTCACGCGTGGGAGACAGTTCAGAGCCAAACCACTAGGCTTCACTCCCGTCGATTAGGACTGACTGTGTTGCTGTTAGGTAGTAGTGCCGCGTATCACAGAGATATTAGTAAATTCTATGTGTTTTCTACAGTAAGGAGCATTTCGCATAATTATTTCTGTTATGGAACCATCTGTGTTTTGTTACACAATTCCTATAGAAACATTACCTGTAGATAGCAACACCACATAGAAATATGGATATACTGTGAGTGTTATCATCAGCTTACTTGTATTCCAGTTAGCTATTAATTTTCGCATTGGTCATCTAGACATATCAATTATTGATCCATAAACTACCTATTGAACTTCTTCTGTAATTATGATGGAAGTATTGTTTTTCTAAATAAATGATAGGCTCCACAATGCTGTAGGACATAAGATGAATATACTGTAATTGACTTAGAAATATCCTTACGTGGCTTATTGCGTACTGTCCTGAGAAACACATTCTAAAATATTGGGTGTCTCACAGATATAACTGTTTAATCAGGATAATTGGCTGAGGGGATATACAAGAAAATTCATTATTATTATTTGAGTCATAAGAAACTGTCATGTTCGCTAAATTGGTCACTAAGATTGAAAGAATCTAAAAACAGCAGAAAAATATAAAATAGTATGTCAAGACATAACTCGATGAAAAAGCCTTGGCTGTTCACCTAATTTTACGTGAGGATTGGAACTTTTTCTTGTTACAATGATAAAACTTAACTTTGCAAATAGATAAATAGACATTATGCCGAAGGTAGTTGAAATGAGTCCATAATTGCTAATATACGAGGACTTGTTTCATTTGTGATGTAGATGTATATATTAGATCTATGTGAAACTATGAATAATTTTTCGTCTGAAGTTCTTCGAGCAGAGTATTTTGTTTGGTTGACGTAAGAATAAATATTTACATCGCTACAGCCACTGACATGTATGGGGAGGCAAAAGGAGTCACAAAGAGGCGTGATCAGCTGGGTAGGTGGCCTGTCCCCGCTCGACAGCGACCAGAGATTTTCGGCTACGCAATAAGCAGGGGTGAGAATGGGAGAAAGTGTACTGGAGAATTAGTGTATCATAATGTAACTGTACCGTGTATGCAGTATATAGTTTTTATGATCGTAAAAATTTGCTAATTAAAAATATTATTATAGTATTATGAATTAACGGTTTGTTAAAGACTCTGGAGAACAAACTATCCAAATGTACAAATAAAATAAATAAATCATGTATTTCACGATATAAATTTGTGTGTTTTTAATGTGAATAAAATGAAATATAAAGCGAAATATCCAATCAGTGGGAAATATCATCAGTACCATACCCTTTAAATCATATCATAGCTGGTATAGTCACAAAAGAAATATTTAAATCTATATTCTGCAATCATTCGTTGCCAAGGGAACAATGGTTAACAACAAACATAACCCTCACAATGACGTAAGTTTAATAATATTTAAATGCTTATACTAATAGATTGTGGTCTTCTCTCGTAAGTCATGTTGTTTATTTAGAGGTAACTGATTATTATAAGGATCATTGTTAGAACAAGTTTTGTGTGGCGTTGCTTGGTAGTCAGGTCACCCCGCGTTGAGCGCATCTGCACCTCGTCACCACCGAGGGACAAGGATAATCCTGTTTGCGCCAGGCGAGTCGGGACTGGTAGTTAGCAGCTGTAATGAGAAACTGAGTGGGGAACAGGAGGGAGACATCCCGAGGCGACGCACACCGGGCGACAGCTTTCACCACTATGCCACTATCCCGTGGACTCAAGTCGTGTATAGGGGCGTCAAATAATTACGTCAACTAAAATGGGGGTGGGTCGATTGAAATCTCATATCAACTTTTTTATTTCAGATTGCCGCCATTAAACAACAGTGGAGCTATAAAAAAAAGTCTCCAAATTCTTAGGTCGACATCACGTTAGGGGGAGGAGGAGGGGGGGTGTCCAACCAGATCTCGCCACAGGGGGAGTCAAGATTGACGAACATTTTTTTTAACTGCTTTACGTCGCTCAACAGCTAGGTCTTTAGAGACGGGAAAGGATGGGGGGCAAGGAATGGGAAGGAATTCGGCCATGGCATTTTTAAGGAAGCATCCCAGCATTTGCCTGGAGTGATTTTGGAAACCATGGAAAACCCAAATCTAGATGCCCGGATGGGCATTCGAACCGCCGTCCTTCCGCAGCGAGGCCAGAATGCTATCCGTTACACCACCACGCTCGGTAGAGATTGACAAAAAAAAAACACCTCACGTAATTAATGGACGCTCCCTAATGAACTACCAATATCCTGTTGTTAAACCACTCCGAACATCGTTGAAAGACGCTGGCTGCTAGATTTAAGGTTTTTTGTCGGGTAGCAAAGTGATTTAATCTTTAATCAAAGTAAGTAACAGAATTCTTTTACAGCAACAGGTAGTGTCGATAAACTTCTAACTTGGCTTTTATTTCGTAGAAACATTTATGAAATAGTACACGAACAAGATAGGAGACTTCTTTTAAATGAGTGATATCACACTACTAATAAACAAATGACATAGTATTGTGTTATCACTGTTCCGAGCTAGGTTGCTCGCTCGCGATCTTGGGAGCTTAGATGCATTTCGTAGAATGTTTGAGAGAAGACCAAAAGGACAAATAGACCCTTCTGGAGTACTGTAAATAGCTGTAAACATAGAAATCATACAAAAAGTTAGAACTTATATAAAATTACTCACAATCACGAGGAAACATTTTACAAGGACCAGCTTATCAGGTAGACAGATAAAAAACTAAAGATTGCTTATGATTATAGGATGGAGTCAGAATTGTTTGTTAAAGGCTTGAAGTATAAATATATTGGCTTAACGTTTGATAATAAACTCAACTGGGCAGAGCACATTGAGCAGATGGTAGAAAAGGTTTAAGAAATCCAACATTTCTGTAGAGGGTGATGAGGGAATGTACCAAAGACCTTAGGGATTTGGTTACAATACTTTCGTAGCACCATTGCTTGAATTTGGTGGTGTAGTTTGGGACACACATTTTGGGTGTGAAATGTAGCTGGTATGATAAAGGAGCTGGATTGGGAATGATTGAAAGACTGGAGGATGGTGACGAGATTGCTCGGAATGTACTGTACAAGGCATAAGTTGGTCGAAGAATTAGGAATAGTGTATGGAAAGGGGAAAGATGACCATTACCACAAACTGGGACTCGATTTCATGCATAAGGGAGTGGGAAAATTTTCTTTTGTAGGGAAGGGTGTCAGGGATTGGAACAAATTAATAATTTACCAAAATCGCCGAAGGAATTTAAAATTAAAATCTGTAAATCGCAAAACTAGATGGGAGAGAAATTTAACACTCAAATTATGTAAGAAAATTTTTAAAAAAATGAAAAATTGGTAGCTGGATGACAGACAATTGTCACAGGAATGTGTGCTCCATCGCAATTAAATAATAATAATAATAATAACAAGAATAAATGAAAGTAATCAATGTTTACAAGCGTTTAAACACAAACTGACAACATTAAACCCTCCTAAACATTCAGAATCACGTTCAAAACATTGCAATTTACAAAACATTCTTAATTACACTCTTTTAGCTAACATTTCAAATACTGTTCCGCTTTTAATCAGATTACACTTCATTTAACCAATTTTCACCCGTCAAAACTCTACACATTAACAGGGAAAATATACACATTTATAATCAATCACCCCATATCTCTCTCAGACACAAAGGTAAGTAATTAAAAGGATTGCAATTAGGATGCATCCATAAACCACGTAGCTCCATTTTGACCTCCTGTGTAACCCCTTTCCCCCACGTAGCCCGGCGTTATGTTTGCTTCAGCCCCCTCCCTCCCCTCCATCCCCTCCCCCACGTAGCATGTAGAATTTTTCCCTATTGATTCCAGAAGATATTTTGTACTGTTTTCTCTTGTCAGACTATCGTAAATTACATACGGAGATAGTTAAATGACAAATAAATATTCACATGCTGTTGTGTGTTCTGTACCATATATCTGTGACAAATAATATGATTAAGAAGCTACGTGGCTTGACTTGGAAACCCCCCCCCACATAGCTCAGCGTAGCTTTCCAGAACCCCTCCCCCCCATTTTTCCTAGAGGGAGCCACGTAGTTTATGGACGCTCCCTTAGTAGAAAACTGAATTTTAGAGCTGTCACACTGTGCTGTGAACCTGTCGGGAGAAAACAAATATATCGCTTCAGGTACATGGTTTGTCGATGACCTTCTCTGCGTTATTATTATTGCAGGTGAAAATAAATTATAATAAAACCGCAGAAACATCACAAAATATTCTAGTTGTAGCAGTGGTAATGTTAGTGTTTCCAAATACCCCAAGGGTTCCTACACTACATCCATTATTAGCACTTTCACCACCGCTTCTAACACGCTGTAAGGTTATCTTCAGTAGTACAGCTTCTGGTGTGTTTACTGTCCAACTACTTAAACATATCTATCGCATACGGATTAAGTAACTTTGAAAACCTACATTAATTATAGTTCACTCTGGCCAAAATCCCGCTACGTGTATATGTCTGGTTGCTGTGCACAGTAGGTTAGTAGTAGGTTTACCAAACGTCTCTCCCGTACCACGGTTTAGCTGCATTAAACGCGTCACCACTAAACAAAATATGAAAGTTTGTGCTATAATTCCAAATTAAAAGTATAATTTCTTTCTAAGTCTTTCAATAAATGATTGACTTTTAGTAATCATAGGGAATTAATTTAACGCTCCACAGAACCATTCATTCTAATCTCAGAAACTACTGGAATAACACAGAGAAAATGTTAAAAACTTTTATTTCTCATCATCCTTCGTTTACAATTTACATTACAAGGAGTTCAGATGTTGTTTCTACATCTACATATACATCTATACTCTGCAATTTACAAATACTGTGGGTGGCAGAGGGTACTAAGCACCAATCCTAATTCTGTGCATTCCAGTCTTGAACAGAACGAGAAAACAAAGAATACATAAAAACATCAGTACGGCATCTTATTTCTCTAACGTAATCTTATCCCTACCGTCATTGCGACCAAAATAGGTTGGCGGAAGAATTTCATTGCACTGATGTATTAAGGATTTTCGCATATTGTCCAATAAATTCAAACTAAAACGACGTCGTCCGTCTGCCAAACAATCCCAACCCAATCTATGTGTCAATTCTGTGACACTTTCGTAAGGACTGTATCTGGCAGTCACGAATCGAGTGGCTCTCTTCTGTACTTTCTCTAACGTGTCAATCAATCCCTTGCGATACGGATCCCAAACTCCACAACAGTAATCCAAATGCGGACGCACTAGTGTATTGTACGCTATTTCTATTTTTTGAGCATTACAACTTCTCAAATTATGACCTATAAATCGTAATCTAGTTTTAGCTTTGCCTACTTCGGATGTTATGTGCAAGTCCAATTTCATGTTGCTTTGTACTATTACGCGTAGATACTTCAGGGAATCCGCCGTGTCAACAACTGAATTGTAATAATGATGGTACTGTGCTTGGATGTTTTAAACTACTCCAAATACAGGAAATCTGTTTCTGAAGTACATTGTGTAACATTATCTAATTTTTATTCAACCAATCAACACCACTTCATCGTGAATACTCCAAGCATAAGAAACTTCATAATTTTTTTATGAGCTGAAAACATAATTCTGTGGTGAAATCGTCAAGCACAAAATGAACTACTCCCACCATGCTGTTTAGCAAAATATGCCCTTAGGCGCCAAGACGCATCAATAAAGGAAACTATTGTTTCTTCTTTCATTTATTATTATACCTCTTGTTCTACTTCACCACCTTTCCACTACATTTGTTGAAGGCTGCATTTGATTAGTTTGATAGTGGCAGGAAGAGCGTAGATTATTGCGGAGAAAAGAAAACAACTTAAAAGTTTAAACGAATGTGAACAATTCTATTTAGGTGCCAAGCAATTTTGGGTTCAATTTCGTTAGAATAGATTACAGGGTCAACAGTGCGGTGGCGGTAAACCCCGCATTGTGTTCGCCGACCAATGAGATAAAGCCAGACCGAAAAAACACAGGCGAGTTGTCCGCTATCGGAAACGACCGCACCCGCCCCGTGTCGATAGCGAACATGGCTGACATAGTGAGGGTGGGTTTGCTATATCTCGCACACGGTGAAGGGGTTGCGGTAGACGGCTTAAGGAATGTTGACAGTACACTGTCAGACAGTCCGATGCTCGAAGGATAAAGTCACAATTACGGCAAAAAAGTAGTGGAAGCAGAAACGGTGGTTTCACTTTATTGTTGCGTTGATCACACCATTGTTGGAGCCTCACATACACTGGTATTAAGAAACAATTGCGTTTAAGCCTTTCTCTGATCGACTAAATGGAATTTAGTTTATCGGACACCATTTTACCGTACAATGGCTACTAGCCGAAAAGAGTGACCTTATATACTGTTCCACCATTGTTAGGACAATATGTACCTTTTCAATATAATAGTGGTACTGTACTTGAATGTTCTAAACAACTCCAAATGTAGGAGATCTATCTCTGGAGTACATTATGCAACATTACCTCATCAATATTCAACCAATCAACACCACGTCATTATAATACCCTCATCCAGACAAGAAAATGGTTTATAAGAAAAGATAAGACTGTAACTGTAATAGGCCTGTGACAAGCGACATATGGCTGTGCTGAAAAGGCATCATTTGAAATGAATCCTTTTAGTTCTGCTGCACAGTCGACGCAACAAACTTATATTGAACTTTTATCAGTGCCAACAAGGATTCATTTAGTAGTTCAAGTCAATCAGTTACTCAGCAAAAACATCACTAACAATATATTGATAAACTTAAAACATCTAAAGCACGAAGTAAGGGGGACATAATGTGAACATTTTATTTGTCGTATTAAGTTATTTAATGTGTACCGAACTGAAATCATTCATTAAAATTGGTATATAATCAATTCCTGCAGTTGGAATATGTACGTTTGTCACAGTAACTGTTATTAGAGGCCTTCTGACGTATATGAAAATAAATAACCATGATTTCGATATGCCTAAATTGTACAATGAGCGATTTGGATATTTCTCCTGCAGAAAGTTACCACTTGGTGTTGCTGTCGTCTATGCTGTAGCATCTGAAGTAGATTACGTTATATTTTGTGGTTTATATGTTTATTCTGTCGGTGTCACTAGGTATTGGACTCTCCTTGAATTTAGCCTCTTGGCTTATTTCCACAATGGAGCCCTGATGTGTCCAGGGGCTGTTGGCGTTTCCAGGAAGTGTTGACGAGTGGCATCGAATACGTTTTACTGCAACTGGGCCCTTCCCAGTGGATTGTGCGCTGCTACTGTCTATCTTTGGTGCTGTCATCGGTTATCTCGTCATAGTGATACAACTATAAATAAGAAATTAACAGAATGTCTCCAGTGTGGTACTGTAGCTTTATAAATTACAGAAAACTTAGATCTTAAGCACAAGGAATTAATTAATGTTGACCGTAAAATGATTCCTTAAAAACAATCTTGCACATCTTTTGCTTGTGGTCACCTTTATTGTGTTGTAGCTTGGATAAATTAGTTGTTTTTACCATTTGAGAGTCTGTTATTTGGGATAAAAGTATGATTACCACATTAAACTAAGCGGCATTCTGTTTTTTCGGTCTAATAACAGTTCGCACTGTATTTGATACTTCAACAACACTTAAACTGCTGTACTAAACCAAACTGTACGATTTTGTAAGGCTCAGGGAATTATATTACAGAATCTCTTGTAATCGTTTTAAAATTATTTTTATTTTTGAACAAATCATTCGATTCACACTCTATTTGCAGCGAAGCAATACAATTCTTTTTCTTTATTTTAACCAATGCATACAAACCGTTATCTGTATGAACCAATCATCTACCCAAGATGTGAACCAGAAAACAAAGTAACTTCACCGGCAGAACAGAAAATTATGTGAAAGTGTTTGTTATTTATGTATGAGTATAGTTCATTCATATGTGTGTAATAGAAAAGTGTGCGCTCCGCCTTTAACATGCAATTAATTCATTAATCATCTGAGTGTTTTTTTACCAGTTTATCATTTTCACCTATTATTGTGTACTGAGGAATACAGGCATCCATTCACTGTTATACGAAAGGTAATTAAAAATCACTATTATTGTGGCCATGAAAGTATTTAATTGATTAATAGCTTTTAATGACAAAATTTAATAAATGAACAATTCGTCCAAAGAGTGACTCCACGTTCTTCCACCTCTCAAGAATATAAGCTGATGTGGATTAGATCCTTGGCCTTAATGTTTTAATGCACTTAATAAAGCTGTTATGCAGATTCACTTCTAAAATAATATTTTTCTATTAAAAAATGGTATATAGCTGGATTGAAGATTAATTTTATTGAAAAATGTAATGCATATACCGCCATAATTCACATGATGGATAACCTACATTTCTTGTGTTCAAAGAAGTTGTAATATTTGTAATCATCAGAAATTGCATATTGCTTACTGAAAGTGTGATGTAATTAGTTTGGACAGTTTGCAGGAAAAAAAATCTATATGATAGGAATCCAACCAAAACTCTACTTGAATACAGTTTTCATTAACTCCTGACAGGGATATTGTAAGGTTGATGCAGACAAAATTATTATTAACTAGTAATCTGTTAAATTTTTGATATTTTTAATATCATTTGTAAATATCGTCTTTACAGAGCTTTCTTGGTAGATTATTACTAGAAAGAATTTGTTTGAATGTCGAACAGGAAGTTATCTAAATGATCTAATTTTGGTATAATAAGTTATACAATTGTTATTGTTTCATGTGGGCCCTTTATGGCCTTAAAAGAATTAATAAAATGAATTACACTATCAGAACAGATATGAATAAGCTTAATTGAAAAGGAAATTGTTTTATACAAAAATTAAAGGATATTTGTACCTGACGAATAATGAGTAAATAAACTTTATCAGAAAATTTATATGGGTGAGATGCTGTTGACCTCAAGAAGTAATCAGTGTATGAATGCCAACATAAAATTAACAAATAGAAATATGAGAAACTATGGTGAAGTAACCGTACTCGTTTTTAAATATGAACAACTGGTAAGGCTAGAGATTTTTGTGTAGATGCTGTTATCTCTTAATCGGTACTTGCGATAAACAGAAAGTTTTCATACAAATTACCAAAGACTTTATTGCTACAACTGCTTCTGGTTTGCAAATCACCACTATTTTACAGAGATTTATAACTTATTTATTATGTGCCACGGCTCACTAGTAGTAGGTTGCTAAATGAGTTTCGTACATTTTGAGCATTCGCGTCATTTTTCATACTACAACTTCCCTCCTTTTATTGTTCCATCACTGTCATTTGTTAGTTCTCCCCTTCCCTATACATTAAATCGTTTCTAGTCTCAATACCTGTTACTAACCTCTCATCAGCAACTCTAAACATAACGATACCTATCACCCAGCCACGTTCAACTTTAGGTAAGAAATAATAAAGTACCTATACCCCCATTCTATTCAGGCAAAAGCCATACCTACCAATAGCGTCTAAGAGCCCAACCCCCAAGATAGATCCCATTATGTAGTACCTGTACTTCTATATTTACCCACCTCACGGCAGAATATAAATGTAACCAATCGTATTGATACAGGAAAGTTTTTGATTCCATAGTTGTCTGATATTACTATCTCAGCACCTGTAACTGAATTGTACCACAACGTCATATTGATATTGTTTTCTGTAACTCCTTCGCTTTCTTATGTTGCTAACCTCATGTGTGATAGCCTCTGAGTCTGTTACTGCTATAGCCCTCAAACCCAACCGATCTTATGGAACGTTATTTTAAGAATTGTGTATAGCAAGCTGAGAGTTGGGGAGTTAATTAATTATGGTTTTGTATATTTTCCGAGTGTATTAATTGTGAATTTGTTTAAATGAACATTGTTTTATGGAGAGAAACTATGTAAATACTATTTAATATGCTCACGGACAGTATAATGTATGAATCATTAATTAATAGTTTGTAATTGTAAGTATAGATGTGACCTGCGATGTTTTGAGGACAATTTTCGACGGTTTGGACTGGTTTGTATCGATACTTTGTTGCATGCAAATATCTTTAATTTTCATTTCCGCGTGTTTCGTGATGGTTGTGAATGATTTTGTATTGATTTGATTGTTTTTGTATAGATTTAATTGTTGAAGTAATGTTGGAATTTGAGAAACGTCGGTGGGAACTTTTTGAACAATTCTGGATGTTTCTGAAGTGTCTATTTAAGCGCAGAGATGTCGAGCAGAGTTATATGTCAGTCAGTAGTTCTGAAAAGTATGTGAGCTTAATCGCTGGAGCATTTGTTTACGTTTGTACTTAATATCTTTGGATGGAGTCTTTGTATTAAAAAACAAAGTGGAAAGTGATTCTTCGAGTAATTACTTCATACAAACAAATAATAACACTGTGTGTATTAACTGATCAGCAATTGCACCGGTTTTCAAAACACTTTTGACCTGTAAATGGTCACATCCCACCCGTAGTTACTACGGAGTATTAAAACCCTTTTCTTGCTACTTTTTACACTCAATCGTCTATTCCGCTTGCTTCACCTCCAGAATCGTGTAGCTCTTGCCTAGCCTCTTGGCCGATTTTTTAATGATTCGTCCAATCATTCAAAAAGACACACATTTTATTCTTCCTATTTTGGTCATTAAGATTTGCACGTACCCTCCCCATAAATCATACTGTTAGACTACAGTTGGAGCCCACATAGACTGGGATTGTGAAGCAACTGTGTATAGCCTTTAGTTTATTAACTAAATGGTTTTTAGCCTTACCAGAAACCATGTTGCAATACAAAAGTTACTTGCAAAAAAATAAAGACTTTTTATAGGTGTTCGACCATTCATAGTTATCCTTACGAAATCGTATTATACCTATCGTGACTTTGATTTGCATTGTATTTTTGGTAATGTATCCAGCTATTTTGAAACTTTTCATAAATTACCCCACAAAAACGCCAGTAATTAATTATGCATCCACCGGCATGATTTGTAGCCTTTTTTACATTTTTAAGATATTTTGTCAACTGGCAAATATATTTGTTATTAACACAATGGTTGGAATATTTTACGTGTGTAAGTGTAATTCTTTATACCAATAAATGGAGATTGAACAGATTCTGGTCATCCAGTTGCAGCGTATGATCTTACTTAACGCCAAAATTCTTTGAAGCAGTAGAGTGCAAGAAATTAACAACAATGCCGAGAACCAACTTATTTCTACATCTTTCTAAAACCATGAAGGCTGTAAAAGGATACAACAAAAATTGCCGAGAATGTTTGATTTCGTTCTTCAAATTCAACAATAATTTCTTACGAGAAAAAAGCTGACCGCGATATTAACGGGGTATTGATGCGAAAAAACACATCGAAATATTGACAAAACAGAACAGCTTGAATAATTTCTTGCTCCATGTGTCAGCTAGTTGAGTAATGAAACATCAGACAGGAGAACGATGTATAAGAAAAGATAAGACTGTAACTTTAACATGCCTGTGACAAGTAAAATATGGCTGTGCCGTAAAGGCGTCATTCTACATGAATCTATTTAGTTCTGCTGCGCAGTCCAGGGAAGAAACATATTTTAAACGTTTATCGACACCGACAAGGTTTCGTATTGTTGTTCAAGCGAATCAGTTTTCAAACAGAAAACAAAAAAACAAAAACTAAACATGGAGAGAATTAAAGCGTGTATAGCACGAAGTAAGAGACTTCATGTGAACATTTTGTTTGTTGCTAACATTGTTGCAGTAACTTATCTATTCAGTACAGAAATGAGATCATTTATTGCATTTGGCATACATTCAGTTCCCTTAGTTGGAATATGTACGTGTGTGTCAGTGACGGTTATTGGAGGTCTTCTGATGTATATGAAAATAAATAACCAAGATCTCGAGATGCCTAAATTGCACGATGAGCGACTTGCATATTTCTCCTGCAGAAAGTTACCACTTAGTGTTGCTGTCATCTATGCTATAGCATCTGAAGTACAATACGTTATATTTTGCTGTATATATGTTTCTTCTGTCGGTGTCAATGGATATTGGACTCTCCCTGCATTTATCATTATTAACACCACAAGATCATGGCTTATTTCCACATTGGTATACTCGGTTCTCGATCTGAGGAACTCTATCCGCGAGATAAACGTCCATTTGGCAGGATCCTTTTACTCGTTCCAAGAGCCGGAGCTGTCCTTCGTCCTTCTTGGAGTCACCACTCGCCTTGTTGGAGATACCTGTTTGTTTTCTGCACATGACATCTACCTCAAATTGCACCAAAAGTCACAACTTATACAACGTCACTACGGGTTCATTATGGTTATATACTTTGCAGAATGCTTTATGGAACTATTTGCATGTGGGTTTCTGATTACAGTTAGCATGAATGGGTGTAAGGTGGGTAAATACGAGCTATCCGCCACGTATGTGCCTTTCCTCGCCACCGCACTTCTGTGTATTATAGTTATGCTATGTGTGTTGCCACTGTCATGTTGTGAAGTGGAACGTGAATCTCGCAAGACGTCTCAGTTGGTTCTGCGGGGTGCAGCACTGTTGCGTCCAGGGGCTGTGTTGGACTTTCCGTGGAGTGTTGACGAGTGGCCCGAATACGCTTTACTGCGGCTGGGTTATTCTCAGTCGACCGTGTGCTGCTCGTGTCTATCTTCGACGCTGCCATCTGCTACCTCGTCATAATGATACAACTCAACTCCAAATAATTGGTCGACGGCTAGAAGATCTACAAAATAGCACTGTAGTTTAGAGTAGTTTTGGAAAATGTTGATATTCACCTAAGTAATCTTTAAATGATTCTTTAAAACAGCCTTGCACATCGTTGGTGTGTGTTTTTTTGCACATATAAATTAGTGGTAGACATCAATTAGAGTCTGATGTTCGGTATAGAAGAATTTAAACTAAGCGGTTATCTCTTGTTTCATGGTAAAGTCAGTTCGTAATGAATTTGAGGCTTCAACCCCACATATACTGCTCTAATAAACCGAAATATCCCCAGTTGACTTGATTTACGTTACAGAATCTCTTATGAGATGATTCGCTGGCAGTGGTGTCTCTCTTGATTGGACTGCACGAGTAGGGAGAACGTTCGGTCGGCAATTCGTGTGGATTCTATCGCTAAGAAAATGAGGGAGGGTTGTCTGACATGTACTGCGCAGCAACAACACTTCAGTTGCGACAACTGCACTCGATATACACTGATGAGCAAAACATTATGACCACTTGTTTAATAAAGTGTTCGTCCACCTTTGGAACGCAGTACACTAGCTAATGGTCTCCTCCTAAATACTTGTACCTGGAACAGCATTCGAATCTGTCGTCAGAACTGCTGCAGATCGCCGCCTGTCCTGCCTTACAGAGCGGACAAGCCTCCGACCACCACGTTCTGTGATGAGGCGTGGACACCCTACTCGTGGTTTCACCGTTCTTCATTCAGTATTCACAGACGCTCTCTACATCAGCATGGAAACAGCCGACAAGCCTCGCCGTTTCCGAGATGTTGGTTCGAAGGCTCTGCGCCTACAAACCACCTGCCCTTAAGTTAAAGGAATGTCTTGACTTTCACCTGTGAGTAGAAATCTGGATATCTCCGGAAACCTACCAGGGACTGTTCGAATCTACGTCACGCCGAATCGCTGCTGTATTGCGTTCCAAATACGGAGCAATACGCTACGGAGTAGGTGGTCATCAGTGTAAGTCCGGAGGGCTGAAGACCACGAGAGATATCGAGGACGCTGTGGTTTGATAACTTTCGGGAGGAAATGCAACTAGTCAATGCATTTCCTAATCATATACAAGATCGGCATAAATGGAAGAAGAAGTCGAGTAGGAAGAAGAAAAGAAGAATCGCTTATAACAATTTTCATTTATTTATAGATTTGATCAAACTATTCGCTGCATACACCCCCTGCAACGAGTCAATACAATTATGTTTCTTTACTTTAAGTAACATATACATTACTATGCATAAATCAGTCATCTACGCAACATACGTACCGTAAAACAAAGTAATTTTACCGGTAAAGAGAAAATAATGTGAAAGTGTGTATTATTTGTATAAGAGCACACCTATTCCTTCTGTCTACAACACAATAGTGTATACTATACATTTAATAAATCTTAAATCATTATTCATATGAGTGTTATTATTTATAAACTGTTTACCTTTTTCATCAATTGTTGTGTTCTGAGTAATAACGGCATTTGTCACTGTTATATGAATAAATCACAATTACTGTAGCCATGAAAAGTATTTAATTGATTCCTAACTAAAGTAAATAAATGTGTATTTCGACCAAAAGTGATACCAAGTTCTTTCATCTTTCAAGAACACAGGTTGTATGTCTCCTATATCCTTGGCCGTTATGATTAATAAATCTATCCTGCATATTCATTTCTGAAAATTGCTTTTCTATCAAAAGTTACTGCATGCCTGGTTCTAAACATTAATGTAATTGTAACTGAAGAACAGATACCATTAGAAATCACATCTTTTACTTAAAGGACAAGTTTAATTTTTTGTGTTTAAAGGCGTTGCGTAAAAGTTTTTATTGGTTTCTGAGGGCGTGGATCCGTGATGATTTTCTCAGTTTGCCAGTTTCTACAAAAGTAAATTTACAAAATGACAGAAATGAAACCAAAAAACACTTTCCGTATATAGTTTGATCAACAACATAGCGATATGTATCCTGTAAATTTAACGCACAAAAATTATTACTTGCTAGTAATCTATAAAAACAATTTCATATATCATTTATAACAATTTTAGTTGAAAGGTTTAACGGTAAAAGCTGTCGGACAAAGAGTGATCTAATATTGACAGAGCAAGTTATACAAATATTAATTTGTATTTTCTGGTTCCAGTAAGGTATTAATAGAAATAGTAAAAGGAAGTATACTGTCAGAACAGAGAGGAAAAAGTTTCTTTTGAAAGAAAATTGTCTTATAAGAATGTGTATAAGGATCTCTTTACCTGAGAGTTAATAAGCAAATTAACGTTAACAGGTAATTTATGTGGGTGAGATGCTGTTTACCTGTAGAAGTAATGCGCATGTTAAGTCCAATACGACACTAAACAATCAAAATATGTGAAACCGTATTGAATTAATGTGTCGTAGAGATGTGTTCTAAAACTTCTTCCGCTAGTATGCTACATGCGTTGTTATTAATCTCATTGCTTTCTCAGTCCACGCCTGATTTACGTTACTCCACAATTATTATGACTATTCACTACTCCTAATTTTGATTTTACTTTCCCTTCCTCGTCGTTGGCTTCCTTCTGCTAGTTCATTATTTCACTATACATTTTTAAATAAATTTGAAACAAAATAAACAGTTCACATACCGGTACTTGAAAAATGCGGTGAAATGTGCTGTGTTGTTGTTCCATTATTAATTGTTAAACACTGAATGATAAGATTTAAAGGTTGGTGGGGAAAGTCATTGATTCTTTCCAATTTCATTTATTTGAAGAAA